>JAMXBD010000092.1:1800000-2055371 GCA_024138025.1 Combretum micranthum | reverse complement strand
AACCTATTGATCTAGGAGAACAGTGATATACAATATTATGGGCTTTCTTGGCTTAGGAGGTACTAGGATAGGAGGATTCATCAGATACTCTTTGATTTGCTGGAAAGCTTGTTCACATTCATCATCCCATTCAATAGTCTCATTTTTACTCTATAATTGGAACCAAGGCTTTCATCGGTCCGTAAGCTGGGATATGAAACTAGCAATGTAGTTTAGTCTTCCAAGAAAACCCCTGGTTTCTTTCAAAACAATGGACTTTATTTTGTCGGGATCTACTTCAATTCCTCTTTAACTGACTATAAACTTGAGGAGTTTTCCCGAGGATGCCCTAAAAGTACACTTTTCTAGATTCAACTTGAGTTGGAATTTTCTAAGCCGATCAAATAGTTTTCTTAGAACTTCAATGTGATCCTCTTTAGTTCGGGATTTAGCAATCACATCATCAACATAAACTTCAATATCTTTATGCACCAGGTCATGCAACAACGCTACTGTTGCTCTTTGATATGTTGTTCTGATGTTTTTAAGTCCAAAAGGCATCACTTTATAGCAAAACATACCCCATGTAGTGATGAAGGTTATCTTGGTCTTATCCTCTTCGGCCATATGAATCTGATTATATCTAGAGAAACCATCTATGAAGGAAAATAGATGGTTCCCTACAGTGTTATCGACCAAGACATCGATGTGAGGCAAAGGAAAATCATCTTTAGGAGTAGCCTAGTTTAAATCTCTGAAATCTACACAAGCCCCTACTTTGCCATTCTTTTTCATGACCAATACCATATTTGCAACCCATTTAGGATAATCCGAGACCTCAATGAATCCTACTTCTAGTAATTTCTTAACTTCTTCTTTTATCTTAAGCAGGATATTGGGTCTAAATCGTCTTAGCTTTTGCTTTTTAGGCTTAACATTTTCTCTAATGGGCAATTTATGAACTATGATTGATGGATCTAAATCCGGCATGTCATCATATGACTAAGCAAAGACGTCTAAATAACCGGCCAAGAATCCAAACATTTCATATTTTTGTGAGCCACTCAAATTTTCCCATATCCGAAGCTTCTTAGGTTCCTAGTCAATTCCTAAATTGACTATTGTTATCAGCTCATCCATGAAAATTTGATGCTCTTCATATTTATTTGAGTATTCTTGAATCCCTGTGTCATCAATATTAGCCTTGATAACTAACTCGACATAGTTGAAACTGATACTTATATTCTCATCTGTTGTGAATTCATGATATATTAGAGGTCTTGTGGTGAAGTTAGACCTGCAAAGAAAGGACAAAGAATATATGGCACAAGAAAGAGAAGCAAGACATTGAAGAGTTAGAAAAGCGTAGGGTTCATGATTTCATTCATACGATAGTTTTATTTAATTACAACTGTAGAGGGATTAAGAAAAGAGCAAGGTTTATTTTTTTCCCGACCCTATTTCACATAGGACTTTTACTCGTCCAAGGAGCTAGTACTGCTAATGGACACAGCAAACCAGTTGTTCAGAGCTGGAGGTGTCATGCCCCGGATGGTACCCTAAACGTGGTAGTTCACTGCACATAATATTAAAGCTAAAGAATGACAATCTTAGTCACGCAGGAGCTTTGATATCACGTGCAAGGCATGCTTCCAAGATAGTAAGAGACTCAAAGGGGTAATATGTTTAAGCAGATAATAAAAGCATGCAAGAACTTATAAAGGTAAACATGTAATAATCATTAAGATAAAAGTTTCTTACAACTTCTTAAGGGCATTCCCACATACTAAAAGCCTTGCTTAATCTAAGACATCTTAAAAACATACATGAATATAACAATTGTCTACTATAGAGATTTCTCTTAGAGGTCTACACCCAAAACCAAAATATGTAAACTTCTTTCAAAAACTTTTAGTAACTTTGGCTCATACTTGATAAAAGAGGCTTCTTAGTGCCAACCACAGGTAATCAAACCATAACAAAAAGTTATAGGGGTATAAGCAAAACTAGCTTAGTGAGATAACTCCCTTCTTCCAATCATTTCCATAAAACATACAAGTATCTTAGACAATCATATGTGAATGCAACAATCACATGAGAAAACAAAATACACATGATTAACCGCAAACCATGTGTAGCATAGATTTTACACCCTCCATGTCGAGGGTTGGGTGGTTACCGATCCATACGATCATTAATAATTGTAGACTTACCGGCTCCTACTTGCCCATGTAGACTTTTCGGTTACTACTTGCCCATGTAGACTTTCCGGCTACCACTAACCACCATTACAACTTCTCGTTTCCTTACACGAAGAATAGTAGCGAAGAATAGTAGCAAAATATAAATGTAACTCATAATATGTCATGCATGAATTATTCTTAATATTGGTCTATCCAATTATTGTCGATTTGAAGTTAAAAATGACCAAAACAATATTCATCATACCATTGCAAGAGAACATAAATTATTCATCAATTCCTATTTTGATATACTTAGCTTTTTATTCAACAGCCACTTCATTCAACATACATCTAAATCACACAACATTTCTTTTTATTTTTCCTTAATTTCTAATGCCACTACTTACAAGCACATTCAAGGAAACGAAATTAGTAAGGGATTAACTCACTCCATGACGATCACTCCTAGTCAAAATAATCTTCCAAGAAGGCGATATCGGTTCCTTCTTCACTTAAACAAGATGATATACCAAAAATTAGTCTTTGATAGAATTTCTACTTAAAAATTCTAAGTCTATTTCTTAATTGCGGTAAAAATCGGATTGAAGGAAGTTCCAACTTAAAATGGCCATAACTAGCTCATTTTAACTCGAAATTTCGCATATTATATATCGTTTTTTACCTACTCGAAAAGATCTATCCATTTCTAAGGTTATTTTTACTATAAAAGGTCATTTGGGTCTCAGATTAGAAGGGTACAGATCTAACGCAAAAATTCCTTTATTGAAAAACAACATTTTCTAATCCTTCCTTCACTTAAGCTGTGTTAAGTAAAACTCAAATATGTATATACTTAAAAAGAAGTCCTTTGGTATATAAATAGACTCATAATTTATGCATGATGCTATAGGTATTGTCTTATTTAATTAATTCCCATAAAACAACATTTCCTAAGTTTGGAAAAGAATTGGTTTTGTTAAACTTTTTCTTTATGTGGTTGAAATCACTTATAAATTCTTGGGTGATCATAATTTAATGTTCTATATTTTTATTCTTTAATTTATCAAAAGTGAGTTGGAATAAAGTTTGGTCCTTTTTTGAGTTATCTACCAATTTTATTTCTAGGAATTGAGAAATAAAGTTTCGAAAGTTTTCTTTAATAATACTTGATGAGTTTATTCTTTTGAAAAATTATTTTTATTTTCCTCGTAAGTTGATTTTCTTGAAAACTTATTTAGCTCTTAGTTTAGAAAGTTGGTAAAAATAGTATCAAATTATTATTCATATATCAAGATTTCTTATGTTGTTATTTGAAAAGGAAGTATGTTTAGACTTTGAAGAAACCTCTTTTATTAATAGTTTGAAATTTCATGATGAGCTTATATAAACCTTTAAAAGGAATTTATTTGAAAACATTTTTTTTCTAAGTCTTGGTAAAAACATTTGTTTGGTGATAAAATTTTATTCTTTCATCAATAAGATGCCTTTTTATTTGGACAACAACTTATTAGCCATACATGAATATGTTCATGTAGTTTATAAAAGATAAAAAATATCATAAGATAAGATAGTAAAGAATATAATAAATAAATAAGGATATTAATAATAATTGTCAAGTATTGGGAGCCTTAGCTTTTTCAAAGCTTCTTATAACTAAGAATAGACTAGCTCCAAAAGAAAAAGAAAATTATCTTGACTTGATGAAGATAAGTCTAAGACTAGAAAGACTAGTCTTAAAACAACTTAAAAGTAAATAAATTGCAATAACAAATGAACTTATATGCTCTAAAAGATATATATAATTACATAGATATATTTAGTTAGATATAGATATGAACAACATAAAGGAAAATATATTTATGAACAAGAACAAAGTATGAACATATTGTTACTTTCCTAACCTCCATGGGTTTAGAAAACACATACTATGTTCATACTAAGTAAATAAACATATAGAAAGATTAGACTATTACCTATGGAAGAACAAGAAACTAGAGAAAATTTTGAGAGAGCTTTTGGAGATAATTCTTGATAGTAATGGTAGTGTATGGAAGGTGTGAAAGAAATGGAAGAAATGGGTGGTATTTATAGGAAAAAGTGAGGGATAATTTGTGTTAATTAAATAAGTAAAATTTAAATTATTTATGAATGAAAGAGGGAGGGCCTGACGCTACTTTAGGGAAAAAGAGAGAGGAAAGAGTTATTTTTTTTGTATTTTTGTCAATGAAAAGTGAGATGTAAGAGATGTGAAGTTGTATTGAAAATGAAAATTATAAGAAAGTAGGTGTATAGGTTGTAAGGAAAAGTAGAGATAGATGAATAGTGTAGAACAGTAATGAATAGTGTAATGTAAAGTAGATGTGACTAATAAGGTATCGGTAGTAAGAAAATATGCATATAAATACGATATCTGATATTTTTAGCTACCGAAAAATTATAAAACTGATATTTTTGAAAACTTTATATTTTTACAAATCTAACGGTATATCCGAAATACTTTTACTATTTCAAACCCAAGGACAAGTTTTTCGAAAAACTGTATTCGATCGGGTTTAAAACAAAATGTGATTTGACTAAACTAATATTTTTAAGTTTTCTTATGCTATTATGGACTATTCTACTCACTAATCTCTTACTTGCTCACTTAGGCTTATGAACACGTGATTGTCGGATTTAAACAGTTGCATCTTACTAGGGTTTTATTGACTTTAGGATTTTCGGTTGACCTTCTAATTAAGGTTTAAGTTTAACCGATCGTAAAAATTTGGAGGTTTATAAGAGGAATGCTGTTGACTCCTACAATAGTGCTAGATTGGCAAGCACAATCGATCAGGTCATTGACTTCTAGGTATGGAGTATCTGAGGGTGTTGAAATTATGGTTACTTGGTCAAACAACTGTAGTCCAAAGTCTTCCACTTCCTCACTACCAGTATAAAGGATGGCGGTTTCATGATAGATCGCATAATCTTCTTCCCCCATTACAGTTACTACTTGACCATTGGCCATAAACTTGACTTTATGATGTAAAGAGGAAGGTATTGCACCTACAACATGAATCTAGGGTCGTCCAGTAGCAAATTGAAAAACTTAGGGATATCTAACACTTGAAAATTATTGTTGTATGTTTAAGGACCAAACTAGAGTTCTAGCTCAATTTCCCCTTCGATACCTCTTTTAGATCCATCATATGCCCTAACAGTTAACGGGCTTTGCTTGATTTCATATTTGTTTACCCCAAGCAGTTCTAAGGTGGATGGTGGGTAAACATTGAGGGATGATCCATTGTCGATCAAGACTCAAGCTACCAGCATTCCTTTGCATGTCACCACTATATACAGAGCTTTGGTATGCTAATTACCTTCTTCACCCAAGTTTTCAGGGGAAAAGACGACTTTATCTAGTGTTAAGATTGAATGGATAATTGAGCCCAATTGCTCAGCCTATATGTTTTCAAGAACTTTTATATCTCCTAAGACTTTCATTAATGCATTCCAGTGTGAGTTAGAGGAGAGCAGCAATCCCATCAATGATATTTGAGCAGGAGTCTTAGCAAGTTTGTTCATAACTTTATATTAACTTGCTTTCATTATTTTCATAAATGAGTTGTCATCTTTCTCTTTAGGATCATTACCCACCTGTTCAGGTTGTTTTTTACTTTCAGCATTGCTCAGTTTCTTTCTATCCTCTTCATTGCTGTCATATACTCGTTCGAATTGAGTTAGATTGCATATGTTAGCATTGGTGTTAGATTTTTTGTAGTTAGAAGGTATAACCCTATAGTCCTTTGGTTGAACCATGTTGAATACCAACTTTTTGGTGCCTAAGGTACAACAACCTCTTTTGGTTTTAAATCTTTATAACATCGGATCACAACTAGTTTTGGAACTCCATCAAGCATATAGATTTCTCCCTCTTTTGGTATCTTAGTTTTGGTTTGCTTTTCCTTAAGTTGGTTATCCTCTTCTTCAAATTTAGACCCCCAACCTGTGGGTACCACATCTTCCAAAGGAGTTAAGGGTTTTGGCCATGAATAATCAACCAGATATCCAAAGGACTCACCTAGGGTATTAACAGTAGGGTCGTTTGCAAGCCATCTTGCCTTTAGCTATCTATAAGTGTTTCCATTGCATTCCACTTCTTGTTGCAACTTTGGATCGATTATTTCCAAGATATCCCCTTTTGTGCTTGTACTATTTTGCAATATTTTATAAATTTCCATTTTAACCCTGACACGGTCTTTGAGATTTATATGCTATAGATGCCCCATTCATCTAAGTTTCCAAGCAAGTTGGGATAGAGAGTATGGTATATCATCCAAATTTAGGGGAATTTCTTTTTCAACTATCGTGATCATATTGATGCTATGACCATGAGTGGGCAAAGGGTTGCTATTAACATTGGGATGTAGGGCTTCAATAAAATCTAACCGAATAAGTTTCACATCAATCAAGTCTTGGATGTGGTGTTTTATCCTCCAGCAGTTTTCAGTAGAATACCCCTCTTGCCTCATGTGTTACTCACATTTGAATGTTAGGTCATAGTTTTTTGGTTTAAATCCCTGGAGCGGAGGCTCAAAAGTCAGTATTCTCTCTTCTCGGAGTTTATGCAGTATTAAAGATAAGGGTACATGAAGTTTAATGAGCTATCGAAGTAGGCGATTTGTCCTTTCTTGCTCTTTCCTGGGTTTTCTATTTTGCTGACTAAGTCCTGTACTATGAAATTGGGGCCTGACCAGTTGAAAAGATTTAGTATTGATAATACTGACATTCGTTTCTTTTTCTTTGTCAATTGCTTGGGTTAGCCTTTTATCGTGTAATTTGATCAGTTTGCCAGACAAGATTGCATCTTCAATTTTGCTTCCGGCTACTACTATATCAGCAAAGCTAGCAGCTACATGCCCCACTAAATGCCAGTAATACGGCTCTTCTAGGGTATTGATGAACATGGTGGTCAGCTCTTTTTCAGGAATCATGGTAGTGACCATAACAGCTCTTCCTCTCTATCTTTGAGCATATTCCTTGAACGTTTCATTATTCCTCTTAATCATTTTGCTCAGGTCATCTATTAGGGGGCCCGCTTCTATATTGAATTTGTACTAGTTATAGAAGGCTTGGACCAATTTTTCCCAAGTATTGATCTCATTCATATCTAGCTGGGCATACCATAGTAGGGCTAGCCTTATAAGGTTGTTTTGAAAAGTTTGCACCATTAGTGAGTCATATTTGGTGCACCTACCCACTTTGCGAATGTACAGGCAGGTATAGAACATTAGACAATCAGTCCCATTGTATTTCGCAAATTTAGGGACTTTGAATTTTTTAGGATATTCTCCTTCACCTTGGTCTTGCAGATTGAAAAGGCCCATTTTCTCAAAATTAGTGTGAGGTTCAACTAGTTTGAGCTGCTCACTCATTTTCTTTATCAGTTTCTTTTCTAGTTCTTTTTCTCTTTCATCCCAGCCCTATACTTTTACGCTTATGATGCCGGATTTTTCCCCTGGTAAGCCCGTTTCTTTGTTGTGATCACATGTCTTAGCAGGGGTATCTGTTAGGTTAGGCATTGGGGCTTTATCTATACGATTTTAAAGTAAGGTGTTTAATTTTTCTATTACTTTATCGAGTGTTGATTCTAAAGCAGTCATTCTCTATTCCATAGGTTCGCTGTTATCCCCTAACATTTTGGATTTTGACCCGGTGATTATTACACTGTGAGCTCTAGCAACTTTCTTGGGTGTAATCTTAGTAAGACCTGAAACATTCAAACTCAAATTTTGTTAGTTCAATATTTATATTTTTCATTTTTTTTAACATTCTAATGGACCCAGGTTTGGCCCGTTTGAACAGATATATAAATGAATTGCTTGAAAATAAACAACCCCCCCCCGGAAGAAAAAATTCTATACCTATCTTCAAAAGATTTCCTATAAAGCGAACCTCATACTAATAGAAAGGCTAGGTTAGAAATATTTACAAAACAAGCAAAACATTTACAAGGATAAAGACCCATGTTGACAAAATTCCAAAATTTCTTAAGCATATTAAACCTAGACAAGCCCACTGATTATAAATGATTTCCTAGTGGAGTCACTAAGCTATTGAGCTCGAATTTTGCTTATATTCTCCTAAAGGTCCCGATCCATATCAAACCTGACCCATTTGACACGAATCACTAGCTAAGGAACCAATAAGGTTTTGTAAAACAGCCCGGTTTTCTAAAAAATATTTTGATTGAAGTTGTTACTGACTAAAGTTAGAAAAAGAGTGAACTAGAAACCAAATGGGTGGCTTAGTTTTTTGTTCGACCACTGGTTCGCGTGAAAAATCATAAATTGATGAATCCGGAGGCTGCTATTTTAAAATCTAAACGGTTATTTAAACTTTAGAAATTCTTGAGATATGGGTCAAAAAATCATAATTTGTATTTTTCAATTTTTAATTTTTTTAGTCATTTTTGAAAAAGAGATTTACATATTTACATATTTTTTTTGTTATTGGTTTGAAAAAGGATACTAAGCATTTTTTTATTGTTATGACCACCCTGCAGGTGCCTACATATTTGCTAGCCGGAATCAGGTCCCTGTAGTTTGTTTTGATTTTCATAAAATTTTTGTTATTACTTAAGGTTTTCGTTTACAAACCCATACCCAGAGGGATGTAGGGTAAGGCATCGCTCTACCTCAAACACTTCTCAGTAGTTGAAAGCCCACTCCTTGCCGAAGACACTATCGAAAACAAAAAGTATCTCATAACACAATTTCCAAAGTTCTGTTTGCATAATGAAGCATAGCTTAGTTTGCTACTAATGGATCATCCATACCTGCCATTGATTATTGATGTTATATCCATGTAGTTTGTTAGGGAAATTTTTCCAAAAGGCGAGGTTCATCTACCTTTCCTAATGTTAAACTAGCTTGAGATAGCCGTTGTCAACTACACTCTAGACATTGGCCTCTCCAATGGGTAAGTCTCCAAGTTATTGTATGATCCTAGGTCATTCATTATTCGTGGGTTACTAGATGTGCTATGTAGTTTCCATTTGTCCCATGTTCCTTCCATTTGTCCTATGTTCCTTGCTTTTGTCCAAGGTTCATTCATCTATGGTAGGTTGATCAGGTTATGCTAAATTCATGCCAGGTCTGTTCATTTGGATTATTCATTCAATTTCGGATGTTATGTACTATGCTAGGGATATCATATGTTTACTTATCACATGTCTAGTTTTGAATTGTAATGATTGTTAGTGAGATGCTTGTGGATTTGGAATTCTTGCAGATAAACTGGTTTGACTTAGTTTGCTTCAGGTTGGATGGCCAGATATGTAGGAGTGTGAGTGGAACCCAATGTTACCATTTTTATTCATTTTACTTGTGTGGCTGATTTGTTGAACGTTTGTTTTCTAATAATGATGTTTAGGTTCTTGATGTAGTTGCATTTAAGCGAACATGTGAGGAGAAAATAATAGATCCTTTCTGTGGTACTTGCCTTAGCTTATATCGGTAAGAACATCATTGATGATCTATGCATCTTGCTTGTATATTCAATGAATTTTGTGATTATACCCTAAGAGAATCAACTTCATTTGTGTAGCAAATTGCACAAGGAGGTGGTAGCTTTTCGCTGTGTATGACAGTTTATTGTGGTAGGTATATGGTTAATTTAGACAATTGCCATGGGTTAAGTTAGACACTTTGTTTGTTTTTACAAACCGGGGGAATTTGTTATCATTGCAATGGTATCTTCTCACATATCTTCTATCTTTGTTGATTGTAATCCCCATTGACATGTATAACAACTACTTGTTAGTGCTAGTATACATTAATGATACGTCCATTTCTTCGACACAAGGCATCCCGTCGGGTAGAAGAAATAATGTCGAGAGAAAGAACTTTGTAGAATGGTGAGTGATTTGATCACGAGTCTATCTTTAAATCATTTGAATGCAATATGGAATTGACATTAATGATATTTCTTTCAAATGGTTTGTGTAGCTTGACCACCTAAACAAACTCTTTCAGGCATGGACCCCTAATGGAAGACCTGCCCAAGGGTATCCATGGAACGAGCCTATCAGTGATTGGGATTTTTTTATCCAAGTTATGTCTCAAACAAAGTAGACCACAACAACTAGCATGCATTTTAACATTATTCTTAAAATCCCTTTACATGCATGATATGGAGTATGCTAACGCTTATACTTACAAGATACATAGTAATAATTGCAGGATTTATGTCATGAAATTCATGGAAGCATCAAATTTCAAAGAAGAATTGTTAGGCTTGGTATGTCCATCATTTAGTATGATGCTATAACTTCCAATGTGTTGATTCATCATATATGTATTCATACTAAAGTATTTGGTTATTTCTTACAGGTGGTTGCATATCACCATAAGTGGGGAATATTAGTGTTTCTATTGTTATATACTAAAACAAATTGAACGAAGACATCATAGAGAAGGTGAGCAATCCCTTGACAAACAATGATTAATTGGTATTGCATGATTTTAGCATTATGGAAACTTCCTCAAGTGAATGAGCATGATTGGTACAACACATCTTACACCTCCATTTTCACTTTGATAAGGAAGGAGTTGAAACTTTGGGCTAAGGATGCTGATTTGGAAAGGATAGAATAGGTAATTTTTCAATCCTAATGTAAAATCTATATCTAGCAACTTTTTTGCAATAATAATAGCATATGACCTTTTTCATAATTTGTTTTGTATTTTGACAGCACATCATTGAGAATGATGTTAGTGCAGCACACCATTGGAAGATGATGTTGGCAGTACCCTCTTTTGGATTTTTGAAGCACATTTTCGAAGATGAAGTTAATGCAACACACTATCGGAAAAGATATAGCCTCTGTACAGGAAAATGAGGATAGCAACAACATATTAGGGAAATTTAATTTGTATAGTTTACAGTTCTACTTAGGTGTTTAATTTACATATATTATGCATCCACCCAGTGTTGGATTAGATTGGAATTACGTGACATAACTCCAAATATCGAAAATTTACTGTAATTTATGTTAAAATTGATTATGGTTAGGTTCAACTTATAAGTGAAGGGAAGATGTTTACTTCAATACCATTTTTATGATATATTGACTGTTTGATGGACCATTTTTTTGATATATAAGTGAAGGGAATGTGTTCAATCAACACCATTTATCATGAAAACCAAATTCATTATCCATATATAGGTGAAAAAAAAAAGGGGAAAAGGAGAGAACACTTGCCCGTCCATAAAAGAAAAATACATTCGAGGCATACACCAAATGCCATACTCTAATATGCGGTCGCTTTTATGAATGTCTAGTGTTATAGGTTTGTGTACATGTGGTTGACAAATAAATGTCCTAGGTCTTTAATATGTGGTTGCTTTTATGAATGTCCCAGGTCTTTATATTTGTTTTAGTTCTTTCATATGTGGTAGGTTGCTATATGCACTAGGTTCTTGCAGGAGTCTTAGGTAGATGCATTTGTTTTAGGTCCAAATGTCCCAAGTGTGTGTATTTGTTTTAAGTCCTTTCCTGTGTGGTAGGTTTCTACATGTAGTAGGTCATTATAGGAGTCCTAGATAAATGCATTTGTACTAGGTTCAGGTCTTTGTATTTGTTCTATGTCGACTAGTATGTGATAGGTTTTTGAATATCCCATGTCCATGTATTTGTTCTAGGTCCTTTCATATGTGGTCGGTTGTTTTATGTACTAGGTCCTTACAGGAGTCCTAGGTAGATACATTTATACTAGGTTTTAGGTCTTTGTATTTGTTTTATGCCGACTATATGTGATAAGTCCTTGCAAGACTGTATTATTATAGTATATTTACGAATTTTGTAAGTAATACTATACTTTTTATCGACTACAGGTATAATGGAATCCATGTTATCTAGGAATTTTTTTGGGGAGAAGACTATTGTAGAAAGTAGAAGTAGTCAATGTAGGTGTCTCCATCAAAACACTAGGGAAAGTAACAAAGAGACTACATTTATATGCAAGGAAGAGCTAGCATTCAGTGGTAGAGATGTCAGCACTTACAGATATTTAATGGTGAAAGATATTAGATCATTCAAGTTTTCTTTTCACAATGAAGTAGAAGAATTCTATAGAATGTATGCAATTTCGATGGTTTTGATATAAGATAAGAAGATCACCATAGAGTAAGAGACGGGATTGTGACCATTCTGTAGTGGGTTTATAGTAGGATATGGACTTTAAGAAGTGATTGTACGGATAATCAATTCATGCATAGACGCTTTGTAACATGGGCAAACTGTTTGGTGACTTTTAGAATTTTATTAGAGTATGACAAAGTGAAGGAGGTAGTGACAAAACATATACATGAAATTGTGTTACCAAACCACTTATTTTTACTCAAGAGAAATAGGAAAATTTTAGCACCGAAAGGGGCATGCATAAACATTCTTCACGAAACTAGAACCAAGCCCACACAAATAATGCAAAATCTTGTAAATTTATTGGATGGATTTAATAAGGCTGGATTCACTGAAAGAGATTTATAGAACTACATTGGGACCCAATAAGAGAAAAATGAACAACAAGGTAACACAATAGCAGTGATTGCATATATAACTACAAAAGCTAAAGAAGATCCCACATTTTTCTATTGAACAGATGTGGAGGAAGAGCGATTGGCAATGTTGTTGTAGATTGACTCTAGGGGACAGGTAGATTACCAATGCTTTGGAGATGTTATTGCTTTTGACTTCATGTACAAGACTAATGTTTATAACATGTTATTTATAGTCATTATTAGGGTTAATCACCACCACCAAACATGCATGTTTGCTTTAGCACTTTTGATAGAAGAGACAACGAATGCCTACTATTGGGTGCCTCAAAACTTCACTGAGGGGATGGGAGACAAACATCCAGCATTAGTTATAGCCGATAGTGCAAGAGCTATGCATGTCACCATCATAGAAGTTTGCCCCCCTGCAAACCATAGATTATGCGTATGGTATCTAGTACGTAATTGTCAAACGAACATGAAGTTTGTTGCAACCATCCGAACATGTCTATCTAAACCGATATCAATTGAGGAATGCGATCATAAATGGGTGGAGGCAGTTAGCAAGCACAGTTTTCCATGGCAATGCATGGATAGAAAGGGCATACACAAATTGACATTCTTGGGCCAAGGCTTATACTCATGGGAGTTTTTTTTTTTTGGGTTGTATGCTCTCCATAGCGATGTGAATTAGTTAATGTGCTCATTAAAAGATTCATACGGAAAGGGTTCGGGCTATACCAATTTGTAGAAAATTTAAATAAAGCTATCAAGAGCATTTGACACAAGGAAACCATGATCGATTATGAAAGTAGGCACAAAGAACCTATAATGGTGACGATTTTAAGGAAAATTGAGTCCTATGCTGCTACGGTGTTCACATATGCTTCATTTAATAAGATCTGTGTCCAAATTTGTGCATAAGATCTTTTGTATGTGGTTGGTAAAACCAATGGCATTGGTTTCAGGCAATATATGGTATGGCCGTACGAAGATGACATGAAAGTGGAGTATGTGGTGTATAAGATACATGAACCATCAATATAATGCCCGTGCTTAGTGTAAACCCCTAGATTTCTAGACCAAGTCTAGGTTCAAACCCTAAGACTAGAAGTCAACCGGGAACCCTAAAAGTCAACAAAACCTATATCAAACCCTATAATCATGATCCGGCAATCCCGCGCTCTTAAATCCTAGACAATAAAATTGAGTTAATAATTTATAATAGTTTGTAATAATAAAGGGAAGCTTAAAAATATTAAATTCGCCAATTTCTAGTGTATTTTCAATCCGAACGGGACCAGTTTTTGAAAACCGTGCCTTGGTACACCAGATGGTAGAAATATTCCGATGATACCATTAGATTCGTAATAATGTAAGGAATCCAAAACTATTAGTTTTGTAATTTTTCGGTAACTAAAAATTACAAATATCTCATTTATACGCATATTTTCTTTACTACCAGTAAATTATTAATCTTATTTACTATTGATTGTACTTCTCTATTATTCATCTATCTCTACTTTTTCTTACTACCTATTCTTACTATTTTCTTACTTTTTACCTTTCCAATAAATCTTATATCAAACCATATCTTACATATTAATTACTTTTCTTACGAAATTATAAATTTAATATCTCTCTCCCCTCTCTCTCTCATGAACCAACGGCATCCCCCGCTACCCCCCACGAGTACTATCCCTCTCCATTTTTTTTTCAATTTATTTTATTACACACAATTTCCCTCCATCTTCAACTATAAATACCCAATTTCCCTCAACTCTTTCACACACTTATTTTACATAACAAAACTCTCTCAAAATTTCTCCACATATTCTCTGTACATAATCCCTCTCTACCAAAAATCCTCTTCAATCAAATTTTCTTCCAAAGTTCTTCTCTACAAACAAATCATCCACCATCCATTACTATCCACATAATACTACACTTATCATCTTCTTCCTTTAAACAAAAACACCCTTAGGTAAAACTTCTACCATTATTTTTTCATGTCATATAACTTAGCATGACCATGGTGTTATTTCTTAAAACTTATAAGAGTTGTAGAAGCAACAACATGTTCATGTTTTGTTCTTGTACATGCCAAGAATTCCGATTTTATTATTTTGTTATTATGATGATATTATGTTGATATTATTGTTATTATGCTCTTAACTTAACTTTGTATATATATTATTATTTATATGTATATCTATATATTTCTTAAAGCATAAATGCTCATTAACTCTCTAACAAGCTTATTATTATTATTGCTTTCCTTTTCTTTCTTTTTCCTTTCTTTTCGGGACTAGTCTATTTTTAGTTCCAGGTTGCCTTGATGAAGCTAAGATTCACAATACTTGACCGGGATACCTTAGTAAAGCTAAGGTTCCCAATACTTGATCTTATTATCTTGCTTATTATTTTGCTTCTTCTATCTTTCTTATATTTTCATCTTTTTCATACTACATGCTCATATACATGCATCATCATAATGATATTGTCTCAACAAAATGAAATGATCTAAATTTAAATTCTATTTAACTTCCATGTATATGTTTTATTTATCTTAGTTATTGAACTAAATGAGCATGTTGATTTATGAGAGTTATGTTCGGTAATAGTTTAAATGTGTCTAAGTTAGTATAATTTGAACATTTCATATGTGATATGTTGCATATGTAATGAAATCAATGTCATTGTTTTATATATATTAATATGCGTATAGTATAGTTATTAATTGTGTCTTTTATACATTAATATGTTAAGTTATGTTTAAATCTATAAAATCAACTTTTGATTTGCTTAAGGAAGAGTTGACAGAAATTTCCCTCAATTAAGCCAATATTCATACCCAAATTAAACTCAAATGAGCCCCAAATTAACCTAAATTCAACCTAAAGAATAATATGCCTTAAAAGTCAAATTTGAGATAAGATTAAGTCCAAAATTTGCTTAATTAAGCTCTCTTTTGGTAGCCCTCTCATTTCATCCGAATGTCCATTTTCTTTCTTTCCTTTTTTCTTCTTCTTTCACTCCAAATTCCAAGCCCCAAACCAAAGATAACACTAAGCTTTGTGAATCAAAATTCTCTCCAAGACAAGGCTTATTCATGTGAGTTAATATAAGTATAGCTTTTTTTTTTTTTTCCTTTCTTATAGTATCTATGTAAGATCTTGGATAAAATGAGTTTAATGTCATATAAGTTGCTTGTTCATGCATTGAAATTAGGTTGGATTGTGTTTTGTTATTGTGTGAATTTGTTTATGTGTTGTGGTAGTTATATGGAGTGTTGGGAAGGAATAAGGATAATTTGAGTAGTTGAAGTTGAGGATGAGTGGAAATGGGATTTGAAGTGATTTAGTGTGTTGATTTAATGTTCTAAGTTGCTAGGATTGATTAGTGTAGATAGGAGTTAGTATATGAAGCTAAAAATGAACTTGAAGAAGGATTAAAAGTGTTATAGGTTAGAAATTTATAATGTGAAAAACAGGGGAAATGAGTTCTGTTTGAATATGTCTGTTTTGAACGTACGCTGGCATCTGGCATTTCAACGCCTCCGGCATAGAGGTGGTATTGGAAGTGAACATAATTGATTTTTTTTAAAGTCGCTTTGAACACCGCCGGCTTTTGTAAGAAAATTTTGCCAGCATTTGTTTTTCAAAATGTACGCAGACCATTAGAGCTTCAAAGCCGCCAGCGTATGGGGCGGTGCTGAAGTGGAACAGAACCAAATATTTAAATGCCAGGGTGAAACGCCGCCGGTGTATATTTCCCACGCTGCCGGCATTCATTCAAATTTTGCAAGCGTAGGGAGGTCGCGTATCCCCTGAGTTTTTCAAATTCAAACTTCTTCAATCTTCAATCTTTACTTCATATATGATCTCCTAGTGAATATATAAGCTTGATAAACATGTTTTATGCATGAATTAAATATCAAAACTTTATGCAAAGTTTAATGAATCCCCTTGTATAATTAATCTAGGATTATGATATATATATATATATATATGAATGTGAAATCTATATTCAATTATTGATTGTTCTGATATTCCTATTTCAGTTAAAGGTTCTTCGGTTAGTTCTTCACCGAGTGACTATAGTGATATACTATCAGGTTCAGGTATGCAATAGCTTGTTTGATGTTTGTTAGGACTAGGCATTCCTAATTTGATTTAATTTGATTCGGCTTAATGTTTTGATAAATTGGATGTCTATTACGCTGTTTAATCTGGTCCGAGGAGCAGCAAACCTGTCATGATGCAATGACATGCTAGTTAGGCGTTTAACTAAGTCATGATGCAATGACTTTACTATGATGCAATGATACACTATGATGCAATAGTGATTCTTTTGGTTAAGTGGGTAGCCGATAGGGGGAATAGTATCTGAGTAACGTTTACTTAAACTTAGGGAGAAATACCATGGTTTAGTTCAAAGTTTATGGGAACTTGTGAACTAGGCTCATGTTATGGATTGAGTTTAAGTAGAGTCGGGCAACGACTTTTGAACCCTAAATGAAGCTATTTTCTTTATGAAATAGATATAGAAGATATAAGTATTCGGACTGCTTATATCAACCCCCTGAGCAGCTGCTGTTACTCAGGATCCCTAAATTCCCAGAGCGTGATTCTAGGGTTTGAATACCTTCTCGCTGTTTTGTAAAAGAAAACTTAATAAGATAATCACTTGTCTATTGATGCATTCCATTTGATTTAAGTTTGCTTTGATAACTTGTTCTTACATTTTGTTATTGTGTACTGGGCCTTTGGCGCACTTTTGCTGCTTTATAGGTAATGGAGACTAGCTTTATGATGATTTGGGTTACGGGTTAGACTTTGAGAAATTCATGGATGAGTGGGATGAATAGGACTCGAACACCCAACATTTTTTTGGAGGAGCTTTTGTTAAAGGAAAAGTCTTTGTATAGAAGGCTTGATAGATAAGCCTAAGATGTAAAGACCTTAAAATCTCCTAGGGTTCTTTTGCTTTAAGAAAACTTGTAATTTTTGTAGTGTCTTGTATTGACACTAAACATTGCACATATGATGTAAATATATGTATAGATTGCTTTTATTAGCAATCTTGTTTTGTTAAATGTTCTTTATAAAGTTTTAGTAGATTTGATCAAACAATTTTCATAAACTGGTAGTTTTAGGACAACCTTACATATAATATGAAAACGTTATATGTGGTTGGAGACTCGGTACTCTAAATCTCGGGATTTAGAGAGTCGGGTCTTTACACAAAATTTAAAGTAGAGTTTTCTTTAATAAAAGAAAATGAAACCAAACTCTTTTAACATATATATCCTTGTCACTAAGTCAAGATTTTATTATCATACACATAGGAAAATTATTTTACAACTTCTTTTCAAACTCATCAAGATTTTCTTAAATGACGATAAAGATGATTTTATCAAATAAATTAGCTAAGAAAATAAACACTATCCTTTCATGATAAATCATATGAAGTTTATTAAAACTTAGTGTTGATAGTTCTTTGATAAGCAAATTTTTCCTAAAAAGCTTACTTGTAGAATTTTTACCAACTCTATAATAAAAACCAAGAACTAAACTAGTTTTCAAAGTTAAGATAAAATCAACTCACTAAATTATAAACCCACTTAGAAAAAAATAAATGTTGCCAAGTTTTTAAGTGATACACCAATTTTCGAAGAAATAAAATGAATATAAACATGAGAAGTTCCAAAAAACAATAGATATTATTAACAACTTAAGAAAATATTGAAACATGATTTTCTTCCAAGTAAAATTGGTAAAGAACTTAAAAGGCCAAGTTTTAGAAATAAAATTTATTTTTAAAGAAGTTAGGAAAAAAATATAAGAGGAAAAAGGCTTATTTATCAAAACCATTTTTTTTAAGGAAAATATATACAACTCAAATTATTATAGATTATTAACAACTTAATAAGAAATTTTGAAAACTTCATTTTATCACTAGAAGTAAATTTGTAGAAGACGAAAGTTAAAAGAAAATTTATTTATTTTAGAAAAGAAATTGGAAAACAAAATAAGAATATACTCATTTATAATAACCCAAGAGTTTATAAATTCTTTAAAAAACACTTAGAAAAGAAATTGTTAAAATTCAAGTTTCAACACCATAAGACAAATTGTTTTAAGAAAAATAATTATTGAGACAACACTATTAAATTGTGTATACAATATGGGTCTATATATATGTATTAAAAGGATTTTTCAATCATATAAATATTTATATTTTTGCTAAAGGATTTTTGGATAAAGAAAAGTTTGGAAAAAATTTTGTTTTAAGTGCTGGGATTTTCGTGGAGAATCTGTACCTACCTTTTTCGTGACCCAAAAGACTTTTTATGAAAAAAAATAACCTTCTTTTCAAGTAGGTAGAAAACGGTATATAATTTGCGAAATTCCGAGTTAAAATGAGAAAGTTATGGTCATTTAAGTTGAGATTCATCTATAAACGATTTTGATGAACTTAGTGAAATAGAATTACAAGTTTTTAAGTAGAACTTCCAAGAAATACTCATTTATGTATTTCTCTTGTATAAACGTGGAACAAAGTTCCCTGACCCTGAGGATTACTTTGACTAGAAGTTATGCACACAATGGCCAAGTAAGTTTATTTCCTTACATTTTTGCACTTATACTTTTACTTGCAATTTAGTGGCAATTAGAATTAGAAAAAAATAAAATGGAAGATGCATGTGCTTTACATATTTGGTTGAAATTACGTTTACGTATACGAACAAATTGTTCATAATGGAATGTTTGATCTAGTATATGAATGACTGCTTGAATTCCATGATCACCCATAAAATATTAATCATGCATGAGTATTTAAGAATTTGATTCATGCATATCATTGGTCAGTTCATTGCATTTATTACTATACCCTATGAGACAAAGGCATAGTAAGGAAGTTCATAGAGCCCGTAAGATCAATAAATTGGTGATGGATCGCTCGAATTAAATTACATAATATAACACCCAAATAAAATATGTTTTACAACTGGTAGTGTCGAATAAAACTTCAAAGGAATTATATTTATAAAAATAAGTCTATTCGATCTGGAACCCTTAACCCCAATGGAGGGGTAAAGCCATTCAACATATGATTCTCAAAAATCGTATTATTGTTTGCTCACGTTTTGTCATCCTATATGGTTATTTAAATAAACTTGCTTATTACTTGTTGTTAGGTGTTTAATTGTGAAATAATTCTCACTAAGCTGTAGCTTATACCCTCTTAGATATCTCTGTAGTACTCATATCTTTGTTGGAGCCCAGATACTTCACCCAGTAACACCTTTTGGAGTCAATAGCTTTTAGGCTAGAACCGAAGATTAAAAGTAGAAATAATTTCCAAGTAGAAATTCAAAAATGTAAACAACTTTGATAGAATAGATGTTTTATGGGAAAATGCCCCCAAAGCCCGTAAGACTCCTTATATATCTTTTAAGAAACCTTAATTTTATTGTTATGATTTACTTTCTCAATTGTTATGATATAAACTGCTTAAACAGCTTGATCCAAAGTTTGGTCTACTACGATCATCAAAGTACGCCTCACATTGATCAAACTTTTGGATGACTAAGGTTGTCATACTTAAGTCTTAATATTGAGTGTGGCTGGCGTCACGTTTATGGTACTCTTTGGGATGACACTTGGAATTTGAGACGAATGAGCTCCCTATTGTCATGCAATTCACATTAAAGGTTGAAGAACAAGTCGAAATACTTTCAACCTAATTATGAATAGGTGACTAAGAGGACAAGAGAGTTGTACAACCGTGAGGGTTCCTAGGTTAAGGAGGAGTAGACGAGCATGGATTAGAGAAGCATTATGGAGCATTGACAACTACCTGCAATCAATTATGTTATTGGGCTAGTTAAACACTTGAATCCTATAATGAAGTCTCGGGAGAGCTCACATGACTATTAGCCAAAGTAGAGGGACTCTTTGTGGCAGAGGATGTATCTAAAGGACATAACATGAACTTTGAAGAGAAAACTGATGATCCACTCAAGCAACAAAGGTAAACAATGATGACAAAATGAAAGAAGCCAGCCAATGGCCCACGAAAGTGCAACAAATACCGTAGAACAGGACATACTTGGAAAACTTGTCCAAACATATGCCTAAATATAGCCACCTCCAATACACTACAAGATGGAAAATGAGGAAGTTAGTGTGTATGAAGACGAAGACAGCTAGGCCTACAAATCATTTCAAGGGAAGGGAATAACCAGAGACTCAACGAAGGAAATTACATGGACATGCCTACACAAGATGTACATGACTAATATACAGACCCACATGATGCCTTTAGCCACAACTGGTATACATTATCCATATCCCATGTTGTGTCATAAAATTTTTGTTAGTCATACAATTATCTATGGGATCTCATACATTATGGTATATTTTTCAAACATAAAAAAGATGGAGCAACCATATACACAACCAACCCATTTTATTATTCGCAAATGGACAGGTTGGTGTCCAAATAAATGAAATTAGATAAGTTGATATGCAGACATAACCAACCCATGTTGTTCTTGTAGATCAACGCATTTATGCCATATACTAGCACTAATAGTACCATGTTTCATATTTGGTCATAGGTTGATGAATGTCCTATGTTCTATTAATTTTGAATGACATATGCACAATTGTTCAATTTGTATGATGACCTCGAACTTCCACACTAACCTAGTATATTAATGATAACTAGAACAAATGACTCGAGTCTCCTGACTTAGACATTTTAAAAGGGCATAAAACAAACAACAATAGCACTTATACACAATGTACCAAGTTCTTTGTTTTGTACTAGATCGATAATGTCCTAGTTCTATTAATTTTCTCTAGGTATGCACATTTGTTCTAATTGTATGATGACCTAGAACTTGCACACTAATCTAGTACATTGGTGATAAAGGATGACTAACCTAGGAATCTTGACCTAGAAGTTTTAAATGGGTAATACAAACAGCAATAGCACTTATTTGCAATGTACTAGTTCTTGTATTAGTACTAGGTTGAGGAATATCCTAGGTTCTATTAATTTTGACCTAGGTATGTGCATTTGTCCTAAATGTATGATGACCTAGAACTTGCGCAAGGATCTAGTATACTAGTGATAACCTAAGGCAAATAACCTAAGACTCTTGCTTATAGTATAAACAAAAATAGCAAAAATAACACTTATGCGCAATGTATCGGATTCTTAAATTAAACTAAGTTGAGGAATGTCTTAGGTTCTATCAATTTCAACCTAGGTATACATATTTGTTCTAGTTGTATGATGACTTGGAATTAGCGCACTGACCTAGAGTATTGGTGATAACCTAGGATGACTGACCTAAGACTCCTAACCTAGAAGTTGTAAAAGGACATAGTACAAACAACCACAACACTTGTTTGCAATGTACCAGATTCTTATATTAGTACTAGGAATACAAACAACCACAACACTTGTTTGCAATGTATCAGATTCTTATATTAGTACTAGGTTGAGGAATGTCATAGAATCTATCAATTTTAACCTAGGTATAGCATTTGTTCTAATTGCATGATGACCTGTAACCTACGCAAGGACCTAGTACATTGGTGATAAACTATGACAAATGACTTGAGACTCTTGACCTAGAAGTTGTAAAAGGACATAGTTCAAACAAAAATAGCATTTGTGCGCAATGTACCGGATTCTTATATTAGTACTAGGTTGAGGAATGTCTTAGGTTTTATCAAATTTGACTTAGGTATGCGCATTTGTTTTGTTGTTTGATGACTTGAAACTTGCGCACTGATCTTGAACATTGGTGATAACTAGAATGACCGACCTACTCCTAACCTAGAAGTTGTAAAAGGACATAGTACAACAACAATAGCACTTGTTCACAATGTATTAGATTCTTATATTAGTACTAGGTTGAGAAATGTCTTAAAATCTATTAATTTTATCCTAGGCATGCGCATTTGTTCTAGTTATATGATGACATGGAACTTGCACAAGGACCTAGTACATCAATAATAATCTAGGACAAATGACCTAGGACTCCTAACCTAGAAGTTGTAAAGGCATATAGTATAAACAGCAATAACACTTGTGCACAATGTATCAGGTTCTTGTATTAGTATTAGATTGATAAATGTCCTAGGTTCTACTAATTTTGACCTAGGTATGCGTATTTGTTTTAGTTGTATGATGACCTAGAACACTGGCCTAATATATTGGTGATAACCTAGAACGATTGACTTAGGACTCCTAACCAAGAAGTTGTAAAAAGACATAGCACAAACAACAATAACACTTGTGCAAAATTTATCAGTTCTTTTACTAGTACTAGGTTGATGAATGATAGGTTCCATCAATTTTGACCTAGGTATGCATATTTCTAGTTGTATGATGAATTGGAACGCTCAAGGACCTAGTGCATCAATGATAACCTAGGAAAAATGACCTAGGACTCTTGATCTAGAAGTTGTAAAAGGATACTGTACAAAAAAAAAAAAAAAATAGCACTTGTTTGCAAATATACCGGACCCTTATATTAGTAATAGGTTGAGGAATATCATAGTCTCTCACTATATACTAGGTTTGCTCTTTATTGTAGGTTAACGAATGTCCTAGGTTCCTCGACTTTTTTTCTAGATTTGAGTATTTATCTTAGTTTATGGATGTTCTAGGTTTTTCTAATATGTTCTAAGTATGTTTGTTTATTCTAGGTTGTTTTTTTATCGGATGACCTAGTTGCCACTTTGTACACAAATCGCGTACATTCGTACACGACTTGACCTAATAATTTCCATATTTTAGAAGGTGAAATCCTAATTGTAATGCAAGAAAAGCAATGGGATCCATTGCCAGATCTAATTTCTAAGGAATTGGAATCCTACTCCTGTTAGACCAAACGATCCAAGAAGCTAGAAGTAATGCAAAAATGAAAAAACCTTCCGTCCAAACAAAGTTATCGAATGGGCTAAATTTAGTGCAACTTTTGCTCTCAACCAACATTAAACCAATATCAGCTAATGGTGATCCTGAGTGAAAATTATATAATTTCAACTACAAATTCCGAGCTTAAAAGCTACTGACAACAAAGAGCAACTGCTTTCAGTGGTCCCCAAACTCATGTGGAACTTTTATAATCACGTGTCCTGCAGCAGAAAGAGAAATGTAGAAGTTTGCAGACATGATATGGAATGGCAAGCTTGAAACAAGGTAGCCTTCGAGGAAATACCACATATTTCAAATTATGTTTTATGGGTAACAAAAGGAAAAGAAAAAAAAAATACAACAATCCAATTGACAACCAATATAAACTACTCAAAAAACCAGAAATTATAGCTTTTATGGGGATCTGCCAAATTGCATCTGCACACAGAAATGTGAGTCTTTCCACCCACCTAAATCTAACGAGGGCTCTCAATTGTTCTCATCTATAAACAACTAATAAGAATAGCAAGTACAAAATCATGAAGTCGTTTATTACACTTTAGTTCGCTAAATAATAGAGAGCAAAATGAAGACAAACAAGGGAAGAAAGAGCACAAACAATTCATGTTTACTTTAATCCTTTTACTGCTGCATATGTAATTAGGTTGAATGTTGCCACAAAGTGAAAAGGCTCACAAAATTGCTCTTGCTTCAGTGGCTTGATCACCGTACTCGAGTGGGAGAGCAAACTAACCCAGAAGCATCAGCTCCAACCACAGCCAAATCACAAACGGTACAAAGCTGCCCTTCCTGGCTTGGAACAAATCGTGAACTACAATAGGGCAAGAGACATCCTTCTGTCCTCGGTATATGGGAACATATGTCGCTCCACAAACCACGAATGGGTTTCTGAAATCATAGTTTAGTTGGGAGGCATCTGTCATATTCCTCTCTGCAGCGTGCAGCACTTGTCTTGCCTTTTTTGCTTGGTTTTCTACAGTGGGATTTGTCTCCAGCAACCTCCGTGCAAAGTTAGCTGCTGTAGCAAGGTTCTTAGCCTTATAGCAAACGGTCATTGCATTAAGCAAGGCAAGCCGTAGATGTGCCATCTGAAGATTGCAGTGAGTAAAGTATGCTGCAAGCTCCATCTGGCGAACCAGATCATCCTTAAGTTCCCTCCTTTTAAGCTCCATTTGCAGACCCAAGACATACTCTTTTACAATGATTATCAATTCTTTGACTTCATCTACCTCCTTTCTCGAGTTTACAACAATTAGAGGAATGGTATGAAGGATGCTAAGGAAAAGGCGAAGAGCCTCAGTAAATTTTCCTGATGTCGTGGCATGGTAACCAGCTTTAAGCTTCTCTTCCAACTGGGAGAAGTTATAGACAAGTGCTGGTGGTCCCCTGACATTAGGACTATTTGACTCATCCCAACCACGTTCAATAGCCAATGAGACCACTGGAGTAGAAGAAAATGCACGCAGATAGGAATGGCTACCCGTGTTGAGGTCAAGAAACATGGATCGAAGAGGAGCAAAATTTCGAATTCCGAGTTGCCTGTTCAGCAACCTCATCGCAGTCTCAAAATTACCAGCTGCTGCGTGTTCAGCAGCGAGAGATGACCTTTGAATCCATATTTGATTCACAGGCATACCAGGTGTCGGGGCCACAAAAACAGCAGAACGGGAATTGACTGAAGTCCTTGGAGTTTCTGTTTCAGGTGGAAGCTCCAAATCTTCAAGGTCCCAGCCTCCTTCCTCTTCATTCTCTTCGCCAGCTTCCGCATCCTCCATTATAGCTGCCACATCTCCATTTTCCAAACCATTCGCATCCACCATATCCAGTTCCTCACCCCAATCACCCTCAGCATCCTCTTCTTCATCTGCAGCTCCCTTACCAACATTATCTAGTCCACCTTCAAACATACCTCTCATGACTCTTAACAAAGGCCAATCACCACCACACATAAGTGGCATAGGAGGCATCAGAAGGGATGGCTTTTTATTCTTTGGCAAAGATGGAATATCATCACCCAACTTGTCTCCAATCCTTTCAACATCATCCTGTAACCCATGCACCGAGGCAGTGATATATGCAAGGGGCAAATGACCAGCATTCTCTAAAATTTTGACGCGCTCTCGCACATCACCCAAGTATAGAGCATTATGGAACTGACCCATAACATCATTCTTGACTTCAGCAATTTTCAGCATTTTTGTTAATTTGTCAATGTTACCAGTTATAAGATATAGGAAAGACAGTCTCTCAAAGTTTTTAGTTCTCTGATAAGCATATTCCACTATTCCTGAATTGCCTTGGCGAAGAGCCTCAACCCCCAATCTGTACCAATGATCTTTTTCATCAATTTCCTTAGCTGATGCCACAGCAATTTGGATGTTCCCACTCTCTAAAGCCAAATTGAATCGTGTTCTCTCGTCTTTCACAAAATGAAGGGCAACCTCAGGAAACCCCTTCTGCTGCAGATATGCTATCATGGCCTGTCCACATAGTTGTGAGTTTCTTATCATGCTCATGACATGATCATACCTCTTCTTCAATAAGGAAAGCTTGAACATGTATTCTGTAGCATCAATAATTATGGCTCTATTCTTTCCATCACGATCCAGACAAAAGATTGTATTTCCGGAAACCTTTGTAATGTATATAGGCACATCAAGTGTTCTGATTATTCCACTATCTCCATTAGGGAGGCAGTATTTTATGTGGTTGAGTGTAGTATAAATAAAGACACCATTATCATCCCAGGCTCCACTCTTAACACGGATCGTTTCATGAAGGGTGCATTTGTGGACAAGCTTCTTGTTTGCAATAATTATTGCATGCTTGCTGAGCAAAGCTACACTTTCCATGTCATTTGACCACACAATATACTTGATAAAGGGGGTTTGTAAATCACCAAGAACCATTCTCTGCTGAAGATCAAAGATATATACTCTGTCCTCAGCCCTGCACAGCAAATTACCAGTTCCAGCATAGAATACTGTATCAGCAGGGAAAGGAAGGACACCCTTTTTAACAATCTCATTTCTCAGGTTCTTTACCAGCACTTGATTGCTACTTTTGTCAAGAACTGCAAATCGGTTGCGGGCAACAAAAACAGCAGATGCTCCAATACCTCTCTTAGCCTCTTGTACGGTATCACCTCTACTAATGCTATCTTTGGGTATGATATACAACTCATAGGATCCACCATCCACATCAGAGCAAATAAGAACAGCATTTTCTGTGGGACTGTAAGACATAGTCCGAGGACTTTGATTCAGGCTGGTAGAACCAGGTCGGCGAATTGGAATGACCTGACTGTCTTTCTGACTTGAAAATTCATATAGTCGTAAAAAGCGGTCTTTATTATAAAATAGAACATCACCGCTCACTGCAAAGGCAGGTCGTTCTCTCTCCAACTTAAAGACAATCATCCCACTATCATGACCAGCTGCCAAGAGATTCATCTCTGGATGCGCAGCAAGGATCCAAAATCGATCATGCTCACGCCGAAAAGTTTGTATTCCTGTCCTCTTTGTTGCATCCCACACACGAATGCTCTTGTCCTCAGAATTTGACACAATTATGTCTTGTTTTGCATGGAACATTACACAAGACACATTGTTCATGTGCCCCCTCAATGTGTCAACTTCCCAAGCCTTGGTGTCTGAAATAAATGGTAAATATTGATGAAATTGTCTCCAAAAACTATCTTTTAATTAGTAGGTATTGAAAACTTAACTTTAGAATTAAAGATATGCAAAGATTAGCTGATTTATTTTTTTAAGAAATTTGGGCCAGAATTTAACAGGAATTAACATATCAGCAGTTCTGTACCTGATATTGTGTGATATTTAGTAATGAGGGTAGTCTTATCAACTTGATGATCAGATGTTTCTGATAAATTAATTTGCATCGACCTGTCCCATATTCAATTTGGAAATTTAAAGAGAAAATTTTTGTTCCACTTACCATTCATACGCCATAATTTCACTTGGCGGTCATCTGCTCCAGAAACAATTAGTGGAAGAGTAGGGTGAAAGGCAGCCCAATTAACCCCACGATCGTGACCTTCCAATACATATTTGACAACAGCATCTACTCCACCAAACAAATCTGTATTCATCTGACTCAATCGCAGCATATCATCACCAGGTGATGCTGTCTTCTTTTTCAAGGCACTTATATCCCAAACACGGACAGTCTGGTCAAGAGAGGCTGACACAACAAGGTCCTCTTTTGGGTGGAATGAAGCACACATGACATAATGGTTATGCCCTGTCAGCACAGATATGCAAGTACGAGACTGCCAATTCCAAATGCGAATGGTTTGGTCATCACTCGCACTCACAATCCATGCCTGCTCATGGTGAAATTGCACAGTTCGAATATAATCAAGGTGTCCAAGAAGAGTGAAAAGACATCTGCATGTCTTATAGTTCCATACTTTAATCTTATAGTCATCTCCTGAAATATATAAAACATTTGATATCAACAAAAATTGCATTATAATCCTTTCTCAGAATATTAAGCCATATACAAGCACTATAACCGTACATTATCCTCAAAAATTCAAACATACACAGATTCCATAATTACATTCTGCAAAAGATGACATACATTGTTGGAAACACCTTCAGACCAATCAGTCTAAAAATCCAAACCAACAATCCTTAGAAGATGCAAAAAGTGGGGGTTGAATCAGCCTGCAAAGAGTCTAATTGTGTTTTTCTACTTTTGCAGATGATCCTTCAACATAAGAACAATTGAAGAGGCAAAATTATTTTTGAGCACGAAAGTGTAAAATTCAAGAATTCTATATAATCCCGCATCTACTTTCTTTCCTATAAAATTCTTCATCATTCTCATAAAGCTTAACAAAAACAATAAATCATGGAGTAGAACCAAAAGAGATTTATTGTAGATATAAAACCCAGGATGACATTATACTATAGAAACGCTATTCCAGATCAATGATATTGATAATGATGATCAAAGCAGTAATGCTTATGACAGTGTTAGTGACATCCCAAAATGCAATGACTCAAAGTGCCATCACATGAAATAGATTAAGTTCAATACCTCCAGAGACAAAAAGTGGCTGTGACTTGTGAAAATGAACCCACGAACACGAACAGGCCCGTCATGCTCATCAAACCGATCTATCAAAGTTCCCATACGATAATCCCATAGCTGGATCACACCACTGTGAAGTGATGCAAGGATCCAAGGCCTTTTACTGTGGAAACTCAGTCCTTTCACTCTGTTACTCTTCGTTTCAAATTTCGTTAACATTTTTTCCAAATCGCCAAATCCTTACGCCACTGTAAAACCACTCGAATCACATTAAACCACAAGCTCGATCACAATACAGACATCACCAAAAGGACGAAAAACACAAAAGTCCGATCCAATCAGTCATTACCAACATCAGTAAATAGGCTTCTAATCAACATGACCAATAAATGATTAATTCTTAGAATTCAAAGAGATCTTGATAACTTCAGCATTCTATTCAATTATTCAAAACGTCAATTCCAAATGCTGCATTTCCACAATCAAATCATTCAAATTACGGAAAGATGAAACACTTTTAAATACACACGAATCTCGAGTACATGAACTAAACCCGATTGAACCAAACACAAATCAACATTCCATCAGCTCTCTCTAACTCCACTAATACGATATATATATAAACGATCGAATTCCAATTTCTCAATTCGAATTTCGAACCGAATCATAAACCAGATCAAATTACACGACTATCCAAGAATTTAAACTCAGTCAGCTCTCCTAGGCAACATAAATCGAAATCAAAACATAAGTAGGAAGAAGAATTAATCGAAGAAAAAGATCCAAGCAAGTACTGATTCAAATCACTAGGTATAAAAAAGATTCGCGCGAGAATTGATACCTCAGATCTAATCAGTACGCGAAGAGATCAAACCGAACCGAAATGGCATCAAGAGAGAGAACTAATAGAGAGAGAGAGAGAGAGAGAGAGAGAGAGGGAGGGAGGGAGAGAGGTTGCGTTGTTCTCTCTTTAGATCTGAGTCGTCACTGTGTGTGTCCACCGAGTTAAAAATAAAAAATTGATTAGAGAGAGAGAGACAGAGAGAGGGGAGAGAGAAGAGGAGAGGATGGTGGTTTTGGGCTTTAATGAGGGGTAAAATGGGTTTTCGTAATTGTCTCATTTTAATTCCAATGTAGCGTGTTTGGAGGTATTTTTGGCCGTTGGATTTGAATTTGACGGGTGATGATGATTCATTGTTTTGAGGTCATATCGTTGTTGACGAATGGTGGCATTCATTAGTCAATTGTACTTAAAATATGTAGATGTAGTGCAGATGTGGATCTGCAAGTGCAATTTATATTCTTGATTCTTTTGATCTTAAATGTCAAGCAACATTTTATCCAAAAAAAAGAAAAAAAGTTTTAGCATTAAAAGAGATAAAGTCGGATTAAAAAGAATTAATTGTATAAATTAAAAAAAACTTACAAAAATATTTTATATTTACTACACTGTTTTTGCTTTTGGGGAGGAGGGGATGAGGGGACAATGTATAGAAATTTTAAAAATATTAAACATTAAATAAAACTTTTATGCTTTAATAAAATTAAAAATCAATACATTGTTAGCTATTAAGTCCAATGAGAGAGTTCAACCCAAAAATCTGGCATATTAGGTGGGAGAACCCTTTAGTCTTAAATACCATTCTACAATTTCTCGTAGAACGATGTGGAATCGTAACATTGCCTACCCCTTGAGAAGCCGACGCCCTCGGCATCCTTCTCTAGATAGCCCACTCTAGATGGCTTTCACTCTATGTGGCTGCACTCTAGCTTTTTTTCTAGATAGCACTTTTTCAGGTCGCCCTTCCTAAGTTGCCCCTTTCGCTAGTGTCGATCTCTCAATGAGAGCACCAAATGTTAGGTATTAAGCTCAAAGGAAGAACTCAACCCAAAAGACTAGCCTATTAGATAGGAGAACCCTTTAGGCTTAAGTACCATTCTATAATTTCTCATTGAATCGATGTGGGATCGTAACATATACATGCAGGTATGATTATGCATGAGTATAAGGCAGTTATATAAAATAAAGAAAAAAAATGATATCAGATATATAACTTTGAATGTTTAAATTATTTCATATGAATATATAAATTTATTACTTATTCGCGACATTTAATGTATTGTTATCTACAATACTCCAGCTAATTATATCTTAAAAGTATTTTTGATTTAGTTTATGTAAATTTCTATTCAGATAAAAAATCTATTTCTTTAACAATAGGATCACTTTTTGTCTTGTAATCTTTCTTTTAAGCTCGAAAGTATTTTGTGTAATACAATTAAAGTTTGATATGTTTGTATATAAATAAACATATATCCTAAACAATTCTTTAGGTATTGGGTTATGTTAGATCCAATTATTACTTTTGGTTTAAATTTTATTTTATTTAAAATTATAATTATTTTTTTAATTTTAACTTAAAATGGAAACAATTTGCTTGTTCCAAAACCATGAATTATCATTCCTTAAAACTGGACTAGAACCATTTCCCATGGCTTGTTTTGGTTCTGAAACCACACTAATGTCTTGATGTGATGATGCTAACAATTATAATATAAAAATTATATATAACAAATTAGTATATTTCCTATGTTACCATTAATTATAGGATAAAACTTTTGTTTTCATTACATGGTTATATGAATAAATAGTTATCTAGAATGTCAATGTTGCATTCTCTCTCTCTCTCTCTCTCTCTCTCTCTCTTTTACGTAGTTTCATGATTCATTAAGAATCTAAAATCAACAAACTACCAAATTGGAAAAAAAAAAATTATTGCCAATCCATATTGCAATTTTTTGAAGAAGGAGAAATATACCGGCCTTATTTAAAGAAGAACAAGACATAGAAGAGAGATAATTGGACCTAATTTATCGCTTTAAAAAGACAAGTTGACGTCAAAACATAAAATTGTAGCTTTGCTATGTTTAAAATGCCATTCACAAATTAGGTATAAACCTTTAAAAGACCCTAGGCTTGAAAAGATATTTCATTATATAATGTGTCTTCTAATTGTAAATATGTGGGAGCTCTAGTTCATTTCCATATTCATAAACAAAGACATAAATGAATGAATGAATGAACAAAGTAGTAAATACTAAAATGTAATATAAAGTAGAGGTGACTAAGAGAATAAAAACATAGATAAATTGGCGAATCTCATAGAAATTGCATGGACTCTGAGATTTTGTAAAAGTCAGCACTTATGCCCTTTAAAAAAAGTAAATTACATGCACCTCCCCTAAAAACTTTAAAAATAACATAGACCTTAATTTTTTTCAAAAGTCAGCACTTACATACAAAAAATTGATGGACAATAATTTGTAAATTTTGTTTATTTGATTCTAACAAGTCATTATATGTAATATGTTTAATTAATAAAAAGTTTTAAAAAATTTAAAAATTTAAATATTTAAGAATGATTTTTTTAATTTCTTTTTTTTTTCTGTTTGAACCTACCATCTAAAGTGCAATTCTAATAAAAAACTTTTCCAGTAAAAAAACAGTGTCACAATGTGTATTTTAACATAATAAAAAACTTTCTAATATATTTGTTTTATGCTGAAGTGCAATTCAAGAAGAAGAAAAAAGACAATTAAATTTTTTTTTTCTTTTCGAAAAAAAATAATTTTGTAAAAACTACGATAGAAATTTTTAAATATTTTTTAAGAGTTTTTTTTTTCATGCAACATATTATATATGTAATGATACATTAGTATTAACTAAGCAAAATTTACATATTACCATCACATAATTTTTTAGGGATGTAAATGTTGACTTATAAAAAATCTAGGAGTTCATATAATTTTCAAAGTTTCCAGAGAATGTCCATGCAATTTGTTTATTTTTTAGGGGGTATTAATGCTGACTTTGAAAAACTTGAGAATCCATGCAATTTCTAAAATTTCTAGGGGAGATTCGTGCAATTTACCCTTATCTAACCATACAAGAACCTTTTTCCAATTCAATGGTCAAATAAATCAAACCAAAAAAAAAAAGGTCAATGATAAATAGTACTTGAACTTTAACAAAATATATAATCAGGTACCTAAAGTTTGAAATTGATCAATTTAGTATTTGAACTTTAAAATTGATCAACTTAGTACTTGAAAAAACTTTTCATACACACAAAAAGCACCCTCATCAAGTTCTTTTATATACTGAATTGATCGATTTAAAATTTTTTAGGTACTAAATTGTTCAATTTCAGAGTTTGGATACTAAATTGATCAATTTCAAAGTCTAAGTATCTAGTTGCACCTTTTGCTAAGTTTAATTACCATTTGTAACATTATCCAAAAAAAGGAAAAGAAAAACAAATTGATTAGTAGATCTTTTAGAGATATTCTTTTAAGATAACCAAATAGACACTTTACCTTAATGACTAATTCAAGAGACAAGCTCATTTCAAATATCTAATATAATGATGTATTCAGTTTCACATATAATATTGGTAAGTAAATATTGAAACTCTCCAGTGTAAAGAATAATTTCTTTTACCAACCAAATACATATGGAGAGTTGCTTTCTTTGTACTAAACATGAACCTACTCTAGCCAAAAAAAAAAAAAAAAAATATGAACCTAAACTTTGATTGTTTCCTTCATATGAGTTTTAGAAGAATAAAGAAGTACTTTCTTTAGAAGCCTAAGCTCTCAAGGAAGAATTTATGACATGGTAAGTTGTAAGACTTTCCACTTACGATTTTACACTGGTAATTGTTGTTTGGAAATCACAGGGATTAAATAGGATGACAATAGGGCGGGTATAGTAAGAATATGTCTTAATTTCAATATAAGGAGCTTCTACGGTCCCGTTAATGAGATCGTTCCGCTATTAATCTAACGGTTAAAATAAATATAGTAAATGGAATATTAACTATTTTAGTTATTCGATCACGGTCGAGTATGGTATGAGCCATTGGATGGTAACAAAATCGATCCTGTCAAAATTAATAGCAAACCATCGAATTTTCCTCTGATATACTCTATATAGATTGAATTATATATATATATATATATAAAGGCTTATTGAGATATTGTAGAACTTGAATCTCATTATGACATTGGGATCATTAGCGAACGATTATTTAATGGTAATGAAACCTAAATACCATCTTGTCATGAATTTGTTTATAGAATATCACTATGAGTTTTCACTTACTCTATGACGATTGTGAGGTAATAAAATCAGTGTTGTCGAACAAGGACTGGACCGGTTGGTTTGATCGGAATCGGCCTTAAAAGCAAGCTAGTTCTTACCAGAGAATTGTTTTTTAGTTGAACAGGCCAAATCTGGATGACTCGATCGGTTCAACCGTGACTCAATTGACTCGGTGAGTCATTCTAATAAGAATGCAAAAGAAAACATAAAAGACTAAAAAATAAAAAGTGAAAACGTAGCAATCGTCTCTCTTTGGAGACATCCGATGAACAACACAGCAACAAAAAACCCCATTAAAAAACTAAAAACAAAAGGTAAGACTCCACTAGACTATTCAAGCGCAAGACTATGATAAGTGATTTTCTCAAATGATTTTCTTAAAGAGGTTGCTTTGATCTCAAAGTCGGTGATAAAAAAATTGAAGACCGATGATCTTGTTATGAGATTAGAAGGAAAAATGAGAAACTGTATGTGAGATATAGGATGGAATGATAGGGTGTTTGCATTTTTGAGAAAGATGATGTTGTGACTTATGAGAGGTGTGGAGAAACAGATGACAAGTTGATGACAGTAAATATTTTGCGTGTAGTTCTTTTGGCTAGCTGTGTCCAATTCTATTTAAATATCTACCAGACGTTTGGATTATAAATTTACCAGTCATACATGAAGGTTTCAAACAAAAATATTAGTACAGTTAAAAAATTATTATTATTTTAAATATATATTCAAATTATATCATAAGTTTATAAAATACAATTAGTTATTATGTCTTCTTTTCTTTTTAAGATATATATATATATATATATTGTTTGAGTTTAATATTTAATCAATATATTTAATCTAAATATGAATTTAATTGAGTAATGTTATACATATTTATCTTTTATAATTAAAATATGTTTTATATTTTTTCTTTTTATTGAACTCGAGTTGACCCTTGCTTAAACTTGGTTCGACGTCTTAGGTCAAACCTTTGTCTAGTTCTAACAACATTGCATAAAATTATTATTACATGAAAACTAGAGATGTTCGTAGGATTGATTGACATGAAATCTAAGAAAAAGTTGAAAGTGGCACATGGTTAAGAGATGGAAACCTATGAATCTAAATTAGAGATACAAGCTAATGACCTTATAGTTTAGTTACAATTCCATTAGTCTCCTAAGTGGGGTGAATTAGGGTCCAATTTTCCCTTCTCTATTGTAATGGCCTAAAAAAATGGAGATGGATTAATCCCATAGGATAAGATCATAACCCAAAAAATATTGTAAAAGTTAGCAAAAACACTTAAAAAACAGCCAATAGGACAACCTTTTTAGCCAACTTGATGAAGACTAGGAAAAAAGATTGGAGAAAATTAGGAAACTAGATTAGGAATTGAATCTTTTCTTAATAAGCAAAATGTCTATGTTATTTTATAATTAGGAAGTTCAAATTCTAAAGTTTAAATGACATCATTTATGTGATTATTGCTAGTTGTTGTTTCCACTTGCTAAGATTAATAGTCAATTATTTAATTTATACTCAACATATTAATATTATTTTGTAATTTGTAGTACCTGATTATAAATACTATTTGTTAAAATGTTGAAGCTATTATAGGCCATATTTTTGAAACCGTTCTCGAAACCTACATGTTGAACTAGTGAGTTCGATGTGATTTTTTATGAGAAAATGGATTGCACAATTACCCATTTGATTGAAATAAGTTATATTCAATTAGCAAAACAAATATGTAATGTGATATGTTGTTTTTGCACAACGGTTCGAATCATGTTGAAGTAGTCCAAACTTGTGTGATTGGTTTGTTTTTTCTTTTGCGGGTCCTTTCTAATAAGTTTGGACCACTTAGAAAGAGTTCGGACCACTTGAAAGTGTTTTGAAGAACTCAATCCAGGTAGTCTAGATTATTAGGAAAAATTCGAAACACTTGGCAAAATTAAAATGATTACATAAGAAGAAGGAAATACATAATGGTCAAAAGTTGTGGAGCACTTCAAGTGGTCCAAACTAGTTGTAAAGAGTCTGGACTCTTTATATTTTTCAACTAGTCATTGAAGCATTTATTGTAACATAAAGAGAGAGGGAAAAATGGGACTAAGGACTACTTTTTGAGAAGGGTATAAATACAAGTAGTTGGGGAGATTTAAGAAGTGGAAGAGCTCATTATTTGCTTACACAATCTTGCATTAAATTTCTTAACCTTATTTTGTATTTCATTTGCTTTATCTTATGAGTTAGAGAGAAAAGTGTGGTGCCATTGTTTTTAGTGATAATTTCATGAATGGTACTTGAATTTTGACAAGATATATAATTAGATACCATAACTTTAAAATGATCAATTTCATCAATTTAATACTTGAAAAACTTTAAAATTGGTCAATTTAGTATCTAAAAGGACTTGATAGATGTGTCGTCAGCATGCACAAAAAGTTTTTTTAAGATATTAAATTGATCAAATTTAAAAGTTCAAGTACTAAATTGATTAATTTTAAAGTTTGGGTAACTAATTGCATATTTTGTCAAAATTTAGATACTATTTATGGCATTAACCCTTTGCTTTTAAGTTGCAATCTATTGTAAGGCACTACACTAAAGATTGTTTGAGAGTTTCTCAAGTGTGTTACAGTGTGAAAAGAGTAGTGGCTTAAGTGTTTGAGTGCTCTTGTAAAAGGCACAACTCAAGTGTTGTGTGATTGTTGTATAGCTCCATTGGAACATTCTTTTAAGTTGTGGAATAAAGTGTGTGAAGTCATCCATTAAGGGTGACATTGTGTGTGTCGTGGAAACTAGAGGTGGGCAGAACTCTACATTAAATCATGATTTGATCTACTCTAACCCTTCTCCTTTATTTATTACACTTTATTGGTATTGTTGTTTATATGTAAATTGCATCAACTATGTATTTAAGTTAGAAAAATAACTAAAATAGGTCATAATCTGCATATCTTAGATGTTACGTAGGTTCCATCATGGGTAAATTACATGAAAAGGTATCAACATTTCAAATGGTTAAAAAGAGAAATCAACATTTTGCAAAGTGGATCTAATGAAGTATTAACGTTATGCAAAGTTCATTTAAGGTACTAATGTTTGGATTAGTTTTAAATTAATTTTTCTAAATTTTTATCAATGGTTAATTATTAATACCTAATTTGACTCACTTTACAAAATATTAATATCTCTTTTTAACCACTTGAAATATTGATACCTTAAATGAATTTATTGGTAAACATTAACTCCTCTTTCTAATCACTCAAAACGTTAACACTTAAATGAATTTACTTTCAAATGTTAATACCTTTCAATATAATTTACCCATTCTATAATTGGTATCAAAGCTTGACTCGCTTAACTGCATCTAAAGTATAATAAAATGGTTAGTAACACACTAGGATTTATGAAAATACAAGTTATAAATAGACCACCTATCCTAATAAGATCAAATTATGCATATTGATAATGTATGATGACAATTTTTATAAAAGCTAAAAAATTATCCTTATAGGGTGTTGTTGAAAATGGTTCTATAATTATAAAAGGTAAAGATGAATCTAGTTATGCAAAGGCCAAAAAATAAAAGAGTTCAATTGAATGAAATTGTAATAAATATATTATATTGTGGTTTAAATGAAAGTGATTTTAATAGAATATGCACATATAAATTGGCTAAAGGGAATTAGGACAACTTAGAATACATGTATGAAGATTCTATTAGAGTAAAGGACACTAAAATTTGTCTTCTATGTGCTGAATTTGAAAATTTCAAAATAAAGATTGATAAATTAATGGATGATGTCGATAGGAGATTTTTTAGTTGTAATTCATCTAAATCAATGGATCCTTGAGCCTACTAGGAACCTCCCGGAGAGCCCAGCCCCAAAGGTTTTGTGCCCAAGAAGCACCCCAACCTCATGTACAAGCTCTAGAAGGACCTTACTTTCTCAACTACAACTCCTCGAATGGAGGTCTATGGTGATGAGGCCTAACTAGTCGCGACCCTAACCTCAAGGGTCCCACTTGCATCCAGTAAATTTAGCCAACGAATAGATTTGGGGAATCTGCCACTTAGAGCAAGCATATCTTGTAGTCTCTAAATTCTGTTATAGCCACCTCATATAAAAAAGGCCTTTACATGAAAGCTATGGGGTCTTGGACTGTGTTATTCTAATTATTCTCTCCTTTTAGTGTAGATGATGGAAGTGAAGGTAATGAGGTGTTGGATAAGTTGACAAGAAAATTCACTAGTTTTTTAAAGGAGAACAAGAAGCAAAAAAAGATAGATGAAGATGCACCTTCAAAATCAAAAAGGAAAACAATTTCTTGCTTCAAGGGTAATAAGCTGAGGCACATCCAACAATATTGCTCTAGTATCGAGAAGGAAGGCAAAAGTGGAAAGAAGAAAGCATCTGTGGCCACATGGAACTATGAAGATTCACGCAACTCGGATAAAGATTTATGCCTTATGGCCTTAGACAATGAGATATGCTCCACTTCCTCTCAAGTTCCTTATGAAGAATTATGTAATATATATTATAAGTCATGTAATGGAATGATTAAAATAAAAAGGGAAATTGTGAATTACCCCGTAAACTTTTGTCTAGGTACATATTCATCCTCTAAACTTTCAAAATAAGCCTTTTTATCTCTTAAACTTTTAAAAACTAGCATAGTTAAGAACATTTCACATTTTTCATTAAAATAAAACCAGGGTGAGTTGTAAAATATCCCCTTAAACTTTTACCTATGTGTGGATTCATCCTTATACATTTATTTACATGTGGATTTATCTCATAAAAAATGAAAATTTTAATTATCCTTAACATTGCTAATTTTTTAAAGTATAAGGGGTTAAAAAGCTCATTTTGAAAGTTGATAGGGTGAATCTGCACTTTGATAAAAGTTCAGGGGGCTAGTTTGCAAATTCCCCAAAAAAATAACATGCTTAAATCTTTAATGAAGAAGGTAAGAGATGAGTTTGATGCATTTAGGAATGAATATGATGAAATAAAGATTGAAAATGAGAAACTGCATGAAGAAATTGGATATATGAAATTAGAGCAAGATAAGTTGAACAAGAGAAATGATGAGATGAGCAAAATGAATGAAAAGCTAAGAATTGAAAGTGATTTGCTTGAACTTGAAAATAAAACATTAGGGATAAAGCCCCTTTTGGTACTTACACTTTGACGAAGTGGACAATTAGGTATTTGAACCTTTAAAAGATCAACTTTATACTTAATTAAACTTTTTTTGCCCCTTTTCACTACCCTACCTATTCATTATCTGACACATGTCAATTACTTTAAGAGACAATAAAAGAGTGAGGTAGTGAAAAGAGTTACGGAAAGTTTAATTAGATATGAAGTTGCTCTTTTTAAAAGTCCTAGTACCTAATTAACCACTTTATCAAAGTTTAAGTATCAAGAATTGCTTTTTCCTTAAAACATTAAAGGGTAATGATAAAGTTAATGGTTGTGTTAATGACTATATTAAAGAGATTATGAAAGAGTTAGATAAATGAAAATTTAAAAGCTAACTTGTGTGAAACAAATCAATAATGGCTATATTCATTGAGGGTAAGAAGAATTTAAGAACTCTCCTCAAAAAGCAAAAAAGTGATTTCAACAAATATGAAATTGGCTATGATAGAAATAATAGTTGCAAGTCTCATAAAACTTAGTTTATAAGAGCTACACACAGCACTTGCAACTATTGTGGGAAATTTGACCATACTGCACACAAATATGCAATAAAGTGAATTATGCATTTAAATCATAAAAGCAAGTTTGTTTGTATTCTAAAAGAGACATTCTTGTTACTCCTAACCATTAAGAATTCAAGCAAAAGTAGGTACCAAAGAAGTGATTTTGTCTTATAGGCACCAAAGGGACTTCGAATGCATCTTTGAGGTATGACCTTTTCTTGTTTAAGTTTCTACTTTTGTGCTCTTGATGTTCAAATAAATTATGTGATGATGTGTCTTGAATTGCTAGCTTTGATATTGTTATGACTTTTGTGCCTGATTTAAGCTAATTATGTGCTAAAATTAGGTTTGAAATTTGTGAAATTGAATTTTTCATGAATTTAGTGATCAAAGCTCAAACTATGCTTTGTCATGCTAAATGTTGCTTATTAAATTTTTGTGGATAAATAAACTTACATTTGTATAAATGAATAAACTTCCATAAAAAATGGTTTTGAATAAGTTTATGCTTTTATTGAGGAATTTTCATACTTTTGTGACCATCATTTGCACAAATTTGTGTTTAGTTGAAAGGATAATGTCACAAATGATATCTAAACTTTGACAAAATATGCAATTAGATATATAAACTTTGAAAATAATCAATTTAGTATGGAATTTCGAAATTTATCAATTTGGTACTTGAAAAACTTTAAAATTGATCAATTCAATAATTGAAAGAACTTGATGGAGGTACTGTTAGCATGCATGAAAAGTTCTTTTAAGTACTAAGTTTATCAATTTCAAAGATTAGGTACTAAATTGATCGATTTCAAACTTCAGATATCTAATTGTATATTTTGTCGAAGTTCAGGTACCATTTGTGACATTAACCTTGGTTGAAATATGTTTTCGGCATGACCTTACATGTTTGAATTAACAATATGAACATGCTTGAACTTTGAAACTTAAGTTTGAGCATATTTGAAATCAAGTTTATTCATGTTGTAGTTAGTTCATGCATGTTTCTTGTGTATTTTCTCTTCATATGTCATGAAGTATATTTGCCTTTTTAATGAGTCCATACAAGGAGAAATACTAGTTACATAATTAACATGCTTGCACTTTGTGTGTGGTTTTACCATTTAAGTATAACTTGTGTTTCCCTCAAGTTAAGCGTTAACTTTTTTAACTAATTTGTTAAAATTCCATAAAACCCATATGCTTAACTGAAGGGGAGTTAATTGTGTAATGTTTGTTCTTATAAAAATGGGGAAAACCATTTAACTAATGAGTTTAATGTGATTTTTATGAGAAAATGGATTACACAATTACTCGTTTGATTGGAATAAGTTACACTTAATTAGCAAAACAAATATGTGCTATGATATGTTGTATTTGCACAATAGTTTGAATCATGCTGAAGTGATCCAGACCTGTACAATGATTTTTTTTTAAAGTTTTTTGCAGGTCCTTTTTAAATAGGTCTAGACCACTTAGAAAGAATCTTAAACCATTTGAAAGGTGTCTTTAAGAATTATTTGCACAATTAACATGTTTATGCTTTGCGTGTGGTTGTTTTGCCATTTTATTGTCTAATACATCATACACTGGAAGAGCATGTTCTATGGAAAGTGATCCACTTTATAGTTGCAATGGGACCTAAACTATTTCCATACAATCTTTTTTAATCTAGCCAACTTATCTCCCCTTGACTAAGTTACTAATGCTTTAGTCCATGCTTGTATCATAGTCACCATTTGTTCATAAGGATTCTGAGGAGGTGGTACTTGTTGCTCTCTTTCTTGTGGCTCAGGTGGAGCACTAGGTCGTGATTGTCATCTAGGCCCATGCTTTTGTCCATTACATGTAGCATATCCATGATCTATAAGCATTAATCTATATGAGCTTTTAATGCTTAAATTTACACTACACTTAAAGATACCTTCTTAGTATCAAAATTAATAGTTTAATATTGGTTTTTTGAGATAAATCACCTCACTAAACCTCGCATCCATTCTTATCAATAAATCTCACTAAGGCATAATCCACCTAGAATTTATGAACATTGCTTTCTTTAGCTTTGATAAACTTTTCAAACTATCTTTGATTTTCCTCGGGAATCATCCAAAACATAAATATCACAATCACTAATGACTTGATCCCTTTCAATTTTTATGTTATACAAGACTTGGGAACTTTAATTTAGAAAATAGTCAGGAGTTTGATCATAAAATTCAAACAATCTAGCAATCACATTCTTCATATTCTTAAGCATTGCTTTTACTTTCTCGCTATCATTACCATAAATTTCTCTATAGCAATATATTATAAACTTTAATCTAAACCTTGGATCCAACACAATAGAAACCAATGCCCTCATGTTTGTTTTATCAATATTTCCATAATATTTGAAAAACTTTTCTTACATTTTTCTTGTCATTGATTGTAAAGAAGGATCCAAATCACTCCAATTCATTTAAAGATGGCAAAATGCTAACAACTTCATTAAAATAGGAGTTAGATGTAATACAATGATCTTTCTTAAATAGTAAGGTTTAAATTGGATTTTGATGATGACATGTATTACACGATTCAACAAGGAAAGTCATAATTAATTAACATATTTAAGTGTTTTGTAAATGTAAATTAATAACATCAAAGGGTAAATTACATAAAAACATATCAATGTTTAATGGTAAGTTCATTAAAAGTATCAACATTTTAAATAGTTCAAAAGAGCAATTGATATTTAGGGGATAAATTCATTTAAAGTATCAATATTTCAAGCAGTAAAAAAGAGATATCAATGTCTTACAAAATGAGTCAAATAAGATATTAATAATTAACCATTAATGAAAATTTAGGAAACTTCATTGAAAATCAATCGAACGTTGATACCTTGAATAAATATTGCAAAACATAGATACTTCATTTGATTCATTTTGTGAAAGGGTAAATTACACTAGAAGGTTCCAATGCTTATGGATAAGTTCATTTAAGGTCTCAATGTTTCAAAAAGTTCAAAAGAGATATCAATATTTAGAAAAATATCTTTTGGGTTTTAATTAAATATTTTTGCTATTTATACATGTCAATAGAGACCTTAGAAGATTAGGTTTTCTGAGTTTTAATTAAATATCTCTCCTATGACACATGTCAATAGAGTCTTCAATCGACCTATTTCTCTAAATACTGGAACCTCTTTTTGAACCAATAAAAAATATTAAGACTTCAATTGACCAATTTCTCCAAACATTAGGATCTCTTTTGAACTTTTCGAAATGTTGGGATCTCAAATAAACTTACTCACAAATATTGAGACATTCTAATGTAATTTACCCATTATTGAAATGTTAATACTTCTTTTTAACCAGTTGAAACGTTGATTTCTTAAATGAGCTTATCCTCAAACGTTGATATCTTTTGGTATAATTTACCCTAAAATCAAACTATAAAGGTTACTTAATCTTATTTTTAGTTATAGTATTTTGTGGAACTCGACGCACATAAGTTCATATCAAGTTGAATTAATCCAAGCTAGTACAAGTTTTCCCCTACTTTTTGTGTAGAAAATCACCAAAGCTCCAAATCATTTTGCAACATAGTCCAAACTACTTGATGTGTTCTAGCAAGTAAACCTGATCATTTTGCAAACAGTCTAAACTATTTGATGCATTACAGCCCAGTAGTTCAATCCTGTTGCAAAATAGTTTGGACTTTTCATAAAATTTATAACCGTTGAGATCATTTAATGCAAGATCTTTTAAGAGTTTCATGCATAATGTCCACATTTGTGGAAGAGCTATACAACAAAATGATTAAGTGTTCTTTTGTCCTTATCCTCTTATAATTAATTTGCTCCATCTTGTGAGAAAGAGAGAAAAGAGTTATGGCATTTGGTGTTCCTTTGATAATTCTTGTAAGGTACTACTCAAGTGATATTTGTGTAGATTAGTAAGTGTTTGAATTGTTCCTAATGTGATAGGAAATCATTGTAAATGAATAACTCTTGCCAGTTAGATAATCTTTTGATGTTGGTGGCATGGTTGTCAAACTCGAGATTCTATTGGAATCGCTTGGGATCGAAGAATCATAAGATTTTACAACTAGTATAAGTTTGTTTGCAAAAACTATAGATTTACTTACTGAAATAATAATTCTTTAATTAGATGATGAAAATAAAGAATTCAACATCAATATTAGTTACATAAAAAAAAAAAGTTTTACAATCATAATTCACATGCTCTAATCAACATGTTTAATACAATTATAAATTATTCACATTTATTACTTATTCACAATCTACAAATATTAAGATGTATTGCAAAATATTTAAATTATCAAGTGTGAGCAGTGGTTTTATGTATTAATAAACATTTTCATGTCCATCATATATTTACACAAAAACCATTAAATTTATGAGAAATAAATTACATATTGAATTTTTTTTAGAGGCAGGGGTGGTGATGGAATATAGCACTCTACATATTTGTTCAATTTTCATTTCGATCATTCAAAATATATCAAAGTATATAATTCAGGAGAAAATAACCCTTTAAAAAAGGAAAAAAAAAAAACAAAGGAAATAAAAGGAAAAAAAACCCTAAAATTAAGACAGCTTAAGATAAACATAAAAAACCCACCCAAAAGTTCCTAATTTAAAAATATTAAATTATTTGCCTTTTTAAAGTTCAAATGGGACAAAAATGTGTAAAATTACTATACTATGATTTTACTACCAATTCTACCAACATTCTACTACCTATTGTACCAACAATTCTACTATATAGAATTGTGCGTCTATACGAGTTTGCTCCAAAAATGAGTTAGTATGTGAGTTAAATTGAAATAATGTCATCAACTCGTGAACTCACAGAAACGTAGGAGTTGACTCATGAGTTTGCAAATAAAGTGTTTGCAAAGACCTCCATTAAGATGCTGGAGACCAAAGGCAGATCATACTCTACATTATTTCACAACATGTTTTCTCTTTTCCTATCTTTTTATTTATTGTGTTTTGCTACTCCCCGCCCAAAAAAACGATATTCCAAAAATTTAGATAAAACTCTAGCATTTCTCAATCAACACGCAAAAGGATATCAGTTTTAAGTTTAATCATGTATGATTGATCCTCATCTTTTAATCTTTGGAAACGCTCTTTTGAGTTTAAGGGTTGTTTCTAACATAACATATGTGAAGTTACATTTAGCAGAAGTATCTAAGCAAACAAATCCTTTATAAATAATTCCTTTACACTCAATACATGACTGAAATTTTTGAGCTCTAGTAGGTGAACTTGTCACGCATTCTACAACACTTATAATTCAATTTATTGAATCGTAAATTTCAATTAACTCATCCTTTATAACAAGTTCAATATATGAGCAGCACACCTCATTTAAAAGAACTACTCATTTAATATTAGCACACCATCATGTTTATACTCTTTTTTAAGCATTTCAAAGTAGTATCATTTGAAGAAGCATTGTCAACGGTAGTGATAGAAATCTTATCTTCTAACCCCCATCCATATATGCATTTTTATACCATCTTGCCAATATCCTTACTCTTATGATTAGGTGTTTGGTTTCGTAATCTTTAAAGTTCAAATGCGAACAAAAAAGTTGGTTTCAAAAATTTATAAAAATTCTAATAAGTTATGTTCAACTCTAGTCACAAATACTAATTAGGCAAGCACACTGACTAAAGCAAAATAGAAAATATCAGGTCATATTCCTTAGGATAATTAACATCTATCTTACTCTTAATCTACTATATAGCTAGAGAAAAATCAGCAAGACATTATGAACATAAAAAACTAAACTAAAGTTAATTCTAAGCATATACACAGTCCTATGAAAAATTTTATAAGATAGGTTTGTAATGCAAGAATGAGCTTAGGATTTGCTTCAACAAGCCCATATCATGTGATCTCTTAACAAACTCAATGAGTTGTTTGCTAGGTATACTTATACCCATTGAATTCACTAAGGTAAGTTAAAGTCTCTCTCAAGGTCAGAAACTCTAAATCTATATTAGACCACTGAAATCTTTTCACAAGCTATCAACAACCTAGACCTACATAAAGATTAAGAATCTATTCTAATGAAGTTAAAATCAAGTGACAAAAAGTTTCATTATCCCTATCTCTAGGTGATTATGAGCGTTGTAACGCCCTAACCTGATGGCATTACAACCCCCCACATATCCTTAACATACATGGACATGTTAAGGCTATGAAACACTAATCTATAAATAAACAAAAATATAATTCTCCTATACTCACATATAAAGGGGTACTTATTTGAAACACTTTTAATAACAAAATATTCAATTAACCTTGTTGGCATAAACTATAGCCAACATAATTCAAACTTATAATATCTCAAATAGTCATATAAAACTACTAATTTAAAACATAAAATTGTTTTAAAACTCCATGAATTCCTTAATTAGCGATCATCAGATCCAAAGTATGTCTAAGAGTCAGCAAGATAATTAGGTCCATTATCGTTCTCCTCGTAGTCCACAATGATATCAAATCCATATAAATCATATAATACTTGATCTTTACCTATTCCTGAAAAAGATAAAAAAAATGAGTAAATTTTTCTCAGTACATAATACCATAAACAAGTACGCATGAACATGCAACTTACAAATTTCACATACAACCTAAAACTAATGCAGCAAACATAGATTATTATTTTGATTAGTCAAGCAAACAACACAGTTCAGAACTATTTGCAACTAGTCCTAAACTGGAGTAAGTCATGACTCCATGAAAACAAGTTTATATAAAATACTTTTATATACATATAGTGATGTTAGGTACTCCTCACACATCGTTGCATACCACAATTAAGCCGGTACGACTCCTAATCTACTAGAATCATTTTGTACGAGTCCACTCGAGATATCCTCACACATAGATCATCAAGGTGCCAGCATTAGTATCATACTCTATGTGGTCTTTACTAACCGCAGCCAAGCACAAGCAACAAAGTTTTCAATTATAGGCTAGATAGTAATTAATTCAATTTACAATTCTAAACCTACAGACACATACAACAAGTAAGGTAGGTTCATACCTGTATCAAGTTCAAGGAATAGGACTCTAATGCCACAAAACCCTGATAACATAAACAGATTAGATTTCATTACATCACATCCATAAAATATACATAATTCAAACTTCATGTAAAACCCTAATCTCAACATGAATACACACCCACACCTTTCTCCTTGATTGAAATACAACAATCCTCCAAAAGAACCAATCTCCTCATAATATGTCTAAACCCTATAATTCAATTCCACACCAAACAGACTAATAATCAACAGAAAATTACTTTTATGTAATCATAAAGATTAAGAACATTCAATACTTACCTAGAATTGATTATCAATCCTTCTTGATCATCAATAATCCAAATCTCCAAACAACTAGGTTTTTCTCCAATTTCCCCTTCAAAGCTAATAGAAAAACCCTAAGGATTAAGATAGATTCTTTAAATCCTAAAGAAAAAAAAAAAGATTCAATTCACCTATAATTTTGGATCTTGATCCTCCTTGATTGTAGATCACAAAATCTCCAACAAAATTTATGGTTGCTCCACAAATTCCTTCAAGAATTTGATTCCTTACAAAATCATACAAAAAACTCAGAAAAACAATTTTCTTAAATCACTAAAGGATTAAGAAAAACCCACTCACCTAGATCTTGAATCGTGTTTCTTCTTAAGGTTTATAAAGGCTTAAGATATGTTATGAAAAAGAACTAGGTTAAGGATCCATTCAAAGGCATGAGAAAACCCTAGAAAATATAATTCATATGCTGTAAGCTGGTGAAGAAGGCTGGCGGCCTGCATATGAAAACTGATGGCCTAAAGCTCTCAGATCATTCCTCTTCATATGTACGCCGGTGGTATAGACTTCAAGGCTGGCGCGTATAACATTCTGATCACAGATCCATTCCATCTCTAATACTGGCTTAACACCGCTTATTTTAGAACGTATGCCGGTAGTGCACCATTTTATTTCGGCAACATATAGTTGCTGCACAATCAATTTTTTTCTTCAATCAATTATCTGCCATTTGACAAAATAAATAATTTAATTAGGATAAACCATAAAACCCTCTTATTTTATACCATTTGACACTTTTACCCTTCATTATAGATTAATTATTCATATATTACAGACTTCATTAGTAGCCTAAATCTATTTAAAAAATGATTTATCAATCTATTCAGTTGAAATTGGACGTGGGTCTCCATGGTACACTTACATTTTTTAAATAGATTTAGGCTACGAATTAAGGTTCAAGCTACTAATTACGAGTACCTAAATAATATTCAATAAAAACACGTTAAAATCACATGAATCAAGTCTTGATTCACAAACTCTAAATTAAAATGATTATATCTCTACAAATATGAACATTAATCACAAATGCAAGAGAAACAATGTGAAATTAAGATAAAAATCAATTAATAAGCACAAATCCTTGCAAAGAACAAATGTTGGGTTCCAATGGACTTACCTAGAAATCTTGGATCCCTAGCTAGAGAATTTTTTTTCTCTCTTTAGAAATCCTCTCCCTACTCTGTTATATGTCACAAGTTTGTTACATATGGTACAATACAATATACAACATCTACACAGATTATTTTATAGGCATCAAACACAGAAAATCATGAAGATTTTATTTGCTAACATGGTAGATTCTTTTTAACTGTTTTTGTCTTATTCTTCACACGTGTTTGTAGGATAGCATATGATAATAAGGTCACTTATCTCGGGTAGAATTGTGGTTATGATAGTTGACCATGGTAGAAGCTGTGTTCTTCTCATCAGAAGCGTGGTTTACCTCAGTTTGTACTACAAGTAGAATCGCGAGCGTAATTGAAGGCACGATTTTCCTTTTTGCCTTGTATTCTTGCCCTTGGTTCATTCTTTGAAGGCGTGGTTAGATTCTATCTTGAACTTTTTCTGTTGTTTTGCTGCAATATGATTCAAATAACTTTTTTATTCTTGATCTTAAGAGCTAAAAAGCAACAATTCTACAATAAAAGCATAAAATCATAGGAATTTATCTAAAAATGAATCAAATCAAACATGAATTCCTTTTAACTGAATAGAGTAAAATAACTTATTAAATTCCCCCACACTTAAGCTTTTGCTTTTCCTCAAGCAAACCATCTCTTAAGATCAATGAAGCAAAGCTTCTTGAATGGGAAAAATAAATCATGAATGGAATTTGACCGTAACCAGCTTAATCACTTAGTAGCCGTAGCATTCAAATATATAACCAACTTCATACAATCCTACCAAATCATGCGCTAAAGTTACTTTTGTAAAAGTCACTAAATTTATCTAAGTGGATCAGCCTTTACCCTCATTCTTTAAGTTAGAATCTAAAGCAAAAATTATCTAGAAGATCAAACAAAGTAAGAGAGATATTCAATCAGTTTTATCCTCTTACACTTATAAGTATGCAGTCCTTTAATCATCTCTCTAAGCATTATACTCAAAGGTGAAGGCATATAAATCAACTCATCCACTGAATCTTTTTCCTTATTTGTGCTTTCATTTTCATTTTCATTCATTATATAAATACTCTTTTTATATTTTTTGATTTTTTTCAATTATTAGTAGATGGGTCAAACCTTGGTCTTCTGAGGAACCAAGTCCTGCTCAAATTAATAACTATTTTTCTTCATGATTCAATTAATAGAAGAGTTGAGCATTGCTTTTTTGAGGGGCCAAGTTTTGCCCAAATTAACTGATCATTCTTTTTCATTTTGTGGCTTATTTAAAATTGATAGAAGGGTCAAGAAATTGCTCTTCTTAGGGACCAACCCCAACCTGTGTTGACCCTTAGCACGTGATTATTTTCATTTTATTTTTAAATTATAAAGCACAGGGAAAAAATCATCAAGTTAAAAGCATTATTTGAACCTTCATTAGAGATTATAAGGCTCTCAAAATGACTAAATTGAAAAGCATACAAATCACTTAAGTTTCTAAAAATTACTTTAGTAGCCTTACTGAGGATCTTAAGTTAATCCTAGCTCTAAATCCTTAGATTAAATAACAAGAAAAACTACTCCACATGGATATTATAAAGTGATTTCCATGAGGTAAAGTTAACTAAAATGTAAGATAGTGTTGTTCAATACTAAGCTCACTTGAGTAATTTGTGAAAAATTATGGTCAAATTTTACCATTTCATTATTTTCCTATAAATGTGGAAAGAAAAATTGATCAATGAAGCATGCATTACTCTATTTAGATCAACACTTTACTCAAACCCCATTTAATCTTGCTTAATCCCTTCCTCCACACTTAAACTAAAAATTCTCCTCAATGTTTAAATAAGATGAAACAAATAGGGGAAATTCAATAAATTAGCATCCAAAGCACAATTCAAGAATCAGAAGTTTAGAAAACTTCTCTATTTTAATTGCAGGTAAGGGTATTTTTGAATCTTGACCTCATTTGCCTCATTGGTTAAAGCTATTTAAAATTAAGGTAAAACAAGGCAAGTCATTAGTATTAACCGTGAGCTCGACTAGAGTAGCGGTTTAAGCTGTGAAAAACCTTCTAAGTTATTTTCGCAGCTTAAATTGTATGGTAGCTACACTTAGCTTATTTAAAAGTATGTTGTACTAGAAGAATTTATCTTGCCACAAAGAATAAAGAATAAAAGAATAAATAATAAGAGAATCAAACTAAACTAACAAGAATAATGAATTTATCTATAGACCAAAGCAGAGTAAAACAAAGGAAAGTGTGTGTGTTACAAATTTGAAAGTCATTAAAGAATAAAATACAATTTGATTTTAAGGAATTTAGGAGTTTTAATCTTAATCTCCTAGCCAATAGTGCTAGCTCTTACTTCCTTCTCTCCTCTTGCTTCCAAATGTTCCATTACCTTTATTTCTTCTTTGATCTCCCCCTCGTCTATTATCTCTTCCTTCTCTTCTATTTTTGTTAATTTTGCCCATGCTCTAATTTTGACTTCCCTGAAGGTGCTAGCCCTTTTTTCGTTTTCCTTGTTTAATCCTTCTTAATTCTTCTTGGTGGGCTTCTTCTTCTTCCAACTATTGCTCTAATTGCATGGCGTACGAATAATCATTCTTTTCCTGTTTGTCATGCTGCTGTGTTTTGCATATATTGCAACATGTTTGTAGCATGTTTTTGCTAAAATGACAACTTTCTCTTCACTTCTTCTTCTTTTCTTCATCACAATCCTCTAGAAAGCTATCTCACAATCTTCTCAGCACATTATTCTTTAAAGTCATGGGTACTGGCTCTCCAGGATAACCTTTTTGTCCTTGCTCTTCAACAGGGGGGTTCTCTTAGGTGGTATCCTTCACTCCTTCTATATCACTTTTAGAGAGTTTATAATCACTCTCATTTTCTTCTACTTACTCGATTTCCCCTGAGATTCTTTTGGCTTCTTCCTTTTCTTTTATTGAGGCTAAGGTTTATGCCAGCTTGGCATTTGCTCTTACTTGTTTCCTCTTCTTGTCCTTTTCATTCAGCTTTTTCAACCCTCTTCAATCACCCTTAGTTTTTTCTCCTTTTAACTTATCCTCAAGAATTCTCTTACATCCTCATCAGCCAAGGCAGCTTTGATTTACTCATCACATCTAGTAACTAATAGTTAGAAATAATAATACACAAGGAATACTTAAGAGAGATAGAGAAAGAGAAGGAAGGGGAGGGGGGGGGGTGAATTAAGTATTACAAATTTTTTGATTTTATCAAACCAGATTAATAACTAAGATAAGACAAGAGTAAACTTAAACAAACAGATGCAGCGGAATAAACTAATTAAAACTAATTAACAAATAAGTAGAGATAAAGAAGCACAGAGAGAGAGAGAAAGAGAAGCAACACAAGGATTTAACGTGGAGTTCAGCCCATTGCCTACTCTCCATGGTGCAAATGCCTCAAAAAGGACTTTTACCACTATATTGATTATTCTGAAATCAATACACCTCTTAGACAAGGAATTACAACAACGCCTATCATAATAGAACTTTTACAATTGCCTTTCACAAAGGACTTCCACTTGATAAATCAAGTGTTATGCTAGTAACACGAGACTAGACTTCTCTTTGCCTTCCATGAAGAACTTTCCGCCTAATCGCAATTAGGACGATGCTGGTAACTCCAGACCAGGCTTCAAATGCCTCCCACTGAGGATTTCTCTTTGTCTTCCACTAAGGATTTCCCGCTAATCGCAATTAGGATGATGCTGGTAACTCCAAACCAGACTTCAAATGCCTCCCACTAATGACTTCTCTTTGCCTTCCACGAAGGACTTTCCGCCTAATTGCAATTAGGACGATGCTGATAACTTCAGACCAAACTTCAAATGCCTCCTATGAGGACTTCTCTTTTCCTTCAACGAAGGACTTCCTTTGCCTCTATGAGGACTTTTCTCAATGCCTCATATGGGGACTTCTCTTTACCTCCACTGAGAACTTTTAACTTTGCCTTACACGAACTTCTTTTATAAATACCTCATTTGAGGACTCTTTTACAAACAGCTCTTATATGAGTAGATTTACAAACTGAAAAGCTCTTAAGGAAATATACAAATTTCCTTTACAAAGAAATGCTCCTACTTGAACATATTTGCAACAGAAAATACTTTAGGAATTTTACAAATTCATTTTACAAACTGAGTCCTTAAACGAGCAGATAAACAACTTTTGTAAATCTTAAATAGTGCTCAAAACTCTCGTTTATAGTGTATCAGCAAATTTCGAAATAGAGCACTAATTTTTCTCTTAAAAAAATTCATAAGTTAACAAGAACGAGAACAAAAATAAAAGTAAAAAAAAAAAATTTATAGAACGATATTTTCGTTTTTACTATGCTTTCAAAAATCCTAGTATATTTCTCATTCTTTTTCAAAGAGAAGAGAAAAATTCTATTTATAGCTCTTGATAAGAATTTTTTCCGTTATCAAAAAGTTTCTGATAACCTATACTTGTGTTTAATGTACTTAAAGATTTAAAAATGTATAAAAGTTCAAAATCATTGAAAGAACATTAAATATGTTTGACACATGCATTAAATGCATTCCAACAGCTTTCTTTTTCCATTATATTTATATTATTATATTATTAAATAATAAATAATTAAAAAAAAACTTTTACTGTCATGCTTAAGAACAGGTCGAGCCAAAAATTTTTTTATATAATTTTTATTTTATTTTAAAAAAATGCTGAGGATAAAATTTCGGAAGTCGATGGCAAACTTTTTGAAGTCGAGGTTTAAGGTCGAGGCTTAAACTTTAGCCCTTGACTTTATAAATTTTGCTAAAAATTATAGCCCTTGACTTTACGATTTTGCCCAAAACTCCAGCTCTTGACTTCATAGTTTTGCTCAAAACTTTAACACTTGATTTTACAAGTTTTGCCCAAAAGTTAGTCTTTTGTCTTTATCTGATGAATAATGCCTCTACATTTCTTCTACTGGGCTCGATAGCTTTGTCTTGACTTTTCTTCAACTTTTTATTTTGTTAAAACTTAAACAATAGCTGAACAAATACAAAGCATATATATATATAAATATTTTAAGTATTTAAACAATTAAGGAATTTAAATAATTAATTATGTAATAATTATTCTCATCAAAATTATTCATGAACATAAAGTTCAACAATCTCCCCCTTTTTGATGAGAATAAATATGTACACAATCAATTCTAAAATAATTCTTAATTGAGCAAATACTTCTCCTCCTTTCTCATAAAAAAAATAAAATAAAGAAAAGAAGAACACAGACTTTGTTAAAAAAAGTTAGCTAAAACAAAAACAATTTTCTCCCCCTATCTAAAGCACTTTTCTAAAAAAATTTCTTCCCTTTTTAAAATAAACTTTGCTTCTCTCTCTTTTTTTTTTTTATGAAAAACCGAGACAGAGAAATGGAAATTTTCTTTAAAAAAAGGTGTCTTCCCCTGGTTCAAAAACCTTTGTTTTATTTTTTTAAAAAAAAAATTAAAAAACAAAGCACAAAAGGATATAAACAAATTCATAACAATAGAAAATTACAGAAGACAAATATTGACATACAAGCACAAACACAAACATGCATGCAAGTGTAGAATTTAGTCTAAAGTCTGCAATATTTATCAATTAAGAGACTTAAGATCAAATTTTCAAGGAAGTTCCTGGTTCAAAAATATTTTAGCACTTATCAACTTTTAACATGCCTCAATTCTCCTCTTAAAGTGCAAAATCGTTCTTCACTCAAGGGTTTAGTAAAAATATCAGCAAGATGATGGTTTGTATCAACAAATCCCAAGCAAATGTCCTTGTTTAGAACATGATCATGAATGAAATGATGTCTAATCTCAATATGCTTGGTTCTTGAGTGTTGAATGGGATTTTTAGTCAAATTTATAGTACTTGTATTATCACACCGAATTGGTACACTTTCAAATTTTAAACCAAAGTCTAATAAAGTTTGTTTCATCCATAAAATTTATGCACAACAACTGCCAGCAGCTATATATTCAGCTTCAACAGTTGATAATACAATAGAATTTTGCTTCTTTCAGTGCCAAGATATTAAAGAATTACCAAGAAAACGGCATATGTCACTTGTGCTTTTCTGATCTACTTTGCTACCAGCAAAGTCAGCATCAGAGTACCTAACATGTTCGAAAGAAGTATGTCTGGGATACCACAAGCCAATTTCAATAGTGCCCAGAAGGTACTTAAAGATGCGTTTGACTACACCAAAGTGAGATTCTTTTGGGCAAGATTGAAATCGTGCACATACACATATAGAAAACATGATATTAGGTTTAGAAGCTGTTAAATAAAAAACTACCTATCATGTATCTATACATCTTTTCACAAACATTTTTATCTTTTTCATCTTTGTCTAGTTTTACACTAGTGCTCATAGGTGTAGGTTTAGACTTACAACTATCCATTTTAAACCTTTTTAACAAATCTTTAGTGTATTTAGATTGATTAATAAAGGTTCCAGATTTTGATTGCTTAATTTGTAGCCCAAAAAAATAAGTGAGTTCTTCCATCATACTCATTTCAAATTATTTTGCATGGACTCAACAAAAACTTTTATAAGTGAAGAATTAGTAGCACAAACACAATGTCATCTACATAAATCTGTACGATTAATGTATCAGAATTGTGATTTTTGATAAAAAGAGTTGTATCAATTTTTCCTCTTGAAAATCCATTATTTATCAAAAAGCTACTAAGTGTTTCATACCAAGCTCTAGGAGCTTGCTTGAGACCATACAGAGCTTTGTTCAATTTAAAAACATGATTGGGAAATTCATTATTTTCAAAACCCGGTGGTTGCTCGACATAGACCTCTTCTTTTATGAAACCATTTAGAAAAGCACTTTTGACATCCATTTGATAAAGGATAAAATCTTTGTGAGCAGTATATGCCAAAAGCATTCTTATAGATTTTAGTCTTGCAACCGGGGCAAAAATCTCATCAAAATCTATTCCCTCTTCTTGTGTATAGCCTTTAGCAACTAACCTAGCTTTATTCCTAGTTACTATCCAGATTCATCTATTTTATTTCTAAAAACCCATTTTGTTCCTATGATAGTTTTATGTTTCAAATTATCTACCAACAACACATTATTAATAACAAGATCTTTATTAAGGATAATGCTACCTTTATCCAAAACAATTGATTTTCTATCATCTCCAAAGGTAACACTCCATTGATCCATCAAGTCCAGCTTTGAAAATTTGGAAGCAACTCCGGTCATATGCCTAGAGCACCTGCTGTCCAAGTACCATTTGTTGCTGCCACTTGAGGATCCCTATAAAACAAGTTATTATTTCTTTGGTACCCATTTCTGTTTGGATCCTCTTGGGTTAGAAACAGATAAAATTTTTTTCTTAGCCGCCTAAACATACTTGCTTTTATGACCCGAAAGCAAAACCAAGTGTGCAATATGGCCAGACTTGCCACAGTAATTACAAGTGCCATAAGTGGCTTTTACAAACCGAGTCTTATAAGACTTATAATTCATGTGCCTATCATAGCCAATTCCATATTTGTTAAGATCAGATATTTACTCACCAAGGAGAGTATTTAAATTTTTCTCTCTTTGTATGAATTTAGCTATGATAGCTTTCGAATCATCTAAGCTAGATTTCAGGTTTATATTTTCTATTCTTGGCTCATCTAGCTCTTTCAAAATTTCATTATTATTGATGTTGTTGCTAGTAGATGCAGGTTTATTATCATCTTTTATAGTTTTAATTTCTAAATCTAAAAGATCATTTTCAATTTTTAATTTATCATTTTGTTCAACCAGAATTTTATTTTCTGTTTTTAGTTTTCTATTTTTATTTCTAATTTCATTAATTTTCATATTCATACTTATAAGATTTTCATGCAAGCTGTCTTTTTCAGAACCCAGAGTTGTTATTATTTCGTATTTTTCTTCATTTTCAATTTTAAGCTCATTAATTTCATCCTGAAAGTCTTCTAATTTAGCTATAGCATTTTGCATCAGATTTTTAAGTTGTTTATTATCTTCTTTAGATTTTTAAGCTTTTTACAAATTTTTATACATGTCAAGTAATTCATCATTAGAGCAGGAAGTTGAAGGATTGTTTACCTCATCGTAGATTGCCATGAAGCATAACTCTTCTTCATCAGAATTGTGACTCTTCATCACTCCAAGTAGCAATAAATGCTTCCCTCTTTGATCTTTTTCGTGCTTTCTTGAGGAGAGGGCAATTTGGTTGGATGTGTCCTGGTTTCTGGCACTTATAGCACACAACATCCTTCCTTTCCTTTCTAAACTTTGAGGAGTTGCCAGCCTTCATAAATTTATTGAAATTCTTTGCAAACAACACAACATCCTTGTTTATCTCCTTATCAGAATCATCGTTGGTTGCCTTTAGAGCAATAGCCATCTTTTGGGATTATTCACTTTGATTCTTGATGAGTTCATGAGTCTTGAGTGCACCAAGAAGCTCTTCTTTTGTCAGTGTGCTAAGATCCCTGACTTCCTCTGTTGCTGTCCGTTTTGCTTCCCATTTCTTTGGCAATGATCTGAGCAATTTTGAATTTATTTCAACATTAGTAAAGCTCTTGCCCAAAACACTTAAAGGATTAATGATATTAATGAATCTATCATTCATTTGATCAATTGTTTCACCAGGAAGCATCTTAAAACTTTCAAATTGACCAACTAACAAGCTTATTTTAGTGTCTTTGATCCTTGAAGTTCCTTCATAAGTAACTTATGAAAGAACTTCAAGTTCATTCCAGATTTCTTTAGCAGATTTACAAGTACAAACCTATTGAAATCACTTTCAATCAATCCACAATAAAGAATATTCATGATAGCTTTATTATAATCCAGTTCCAATCATCTTCTGAATATTGATCTTCATTTTTATTTTCAATTGTAAAAAGTCCTTTTTCAACTACTCTCCATATTAATCTACGTTGAGCTTTCAAAAATATAGTCATTCTACACTTCCAATAAGAGTAATTACCCCCACTAAGAAGCGGTAGCCTATTTATAGCTTGGCCTTCCAAGAATCCTAATGTATTAGAAGCCATGATCTTTCCTCTTTTACGTTTAAGCAATCAACCACAAGAGACCAGACTCTGATACCAATTGTTAGAAATAATAATACACAAGCAATACTTAAGAGGGGGGGAGGGGTGGTGTGTAGGCGAATTAAGTATTACAAATTTTTCAATTTTATCAAACCATATTAATTAACTAAGATAAGATAAGACAAGAGTAAACTTAACAAAAAGATGTAGCGGAATAAACTAATTAAAACTAATTAACAAATAAGCAAATATAAAAAAGCACATAGAGAGAGAGAAAGAGAAGCAACACAAGGATTTAATGTGGAGTTCGGCTCACTGCCTAATCTCCACGGTGCAAATGCCTCAAAGAGGACTTTTACCACTATATTGATTACTCTAAAATCAATACACCTCTTAGATGATGAATTATAACAAAACCTATCACAATGAGACTTTTACAATTGCCTTTTACAAAGAACTTCCACTTGATAAATCAAGTGTTGTGCTGGTAACACACGACCAAACTTCTCTTTGCCTTCCACGAAAGACTTCCTGCCTAATCGCAATTAGGACGGTGCTGGTAACTCTAGACCAGACTTCAAATGCCTCCCACTAAGGACTTTTCTTTACCTTCCACGAAGGACTTCCTCTGCCTCTATGAGGACTTTTCTCAATACCTCACACGAGGACTTCTCTTTGCCTCCACTGAATACTTTTAACTCTACCTCTACGAGGACTTCTTTTAAAAATGCCTCATTTAAGGACTTTTTTACAAACAGCTCTTATATGAGCAGATTTACAAATTGAAAAGCTCTTAAGGAAATATACAAATTTCTTTTACAAAGAAATGCTCCTACTCGAACAGATTTGCAACAGAAAATACTTTTAAAATTTTACAAATTCCTTTTACAAACTGAGCTCCTTAAACGAGCAGATAAACAACTTTTGTAAATCTTAAATAATGCTCAAAACTCTCGTTTATAGTGTATCAGCAAATTTCAACACAAAGCCCTAATTGTTCTCTTAAAAAAATTTACAAGTTAATGAGAACAAGAACAAAAACACAAGTAAAAAAAAAAAAAAAAAAAAAACTTTACAGAACGTTGTTTTCATTTTATTGTGTATTAAAAAATTCTAGTATATTTCTCATTCTTTTTCAAAGATAAGAAAAAAGTTCTATTTATAGCTCTTGATAAGAAATTTACCCATTATCAAAAAGTTTTTAACAACCCATACTTATGTTTAATGTACTTAAAAATTTAAAAATGTGTAAAAGTTCAAAAGCATTGAAGACCATTAAATGTGTCTGACACATGCATTAAATGTATTCCAACAGCTCTTTTCTTTTTCCCTTTTACTTATATTATTATATTATTAAATAATAAATAATTAAAAAAACTGTCATGCCTAAAAATAAGTTGATCCCAAAACAAAAATTTTATATATTTTTTTTTTTTTTTTAAAATGCCAAGGGCAAACTTTCTGAAGTCGAGGGCAAACTTTCTGAAGTCGAAGTCTAAGATTGAGGCCTAAACTTCACCCCTTGATTTTATAAATTTTGCCAAAAACTCCAGCCCTTGACTTTACAATTTTGCTAAAAACTCCAACTCTTAACTTTACGATTTTGCCCAAAACTCCAGCTCTTAACTTCATAGTTTTGCCCAAAATTTCAACACTTAACTTTACAAGTTTTGCCCAAAACTTAGTCTTTTGTCTTTATCTGATGAATAGTGCCTCCACCTTTTTTCTACTAGGCTCGATAGCTTTGTCTTGACTTTTCTTCAACTTTTTGTTTTGTTAAAACTTAAATAACAGTAGAACAAATACAAAGTACATATATATAAATATTTTAAGTATTTAAACAATTAAGGATATTTAAATAATTAATTGTGCAATAATTATTCTCATCAAAATCATTCGTGAACATAAAGTTCAATACTAATTCAGCTTCAAATTCATGTGACTCATGGTTTGCTGAGAGTTGTTCATCTTGTTCATCCGCCTCCTTTTCTATTGGTTTAGCATTCGGGTCAATGCCATCAAGGACTATCGCATTGCCTCTTAGTCTTGATTTTGCAAGGATGTGGAAAAGTTATGTTCCAGTAGAGCATATTCTCTGCTTTTCTTCTTTTGCGCTATAGCTTCCTTAAGATCTTTTAATTCTTTCTCTGCCCTCCTTATCCAATTTTTAAAATTTTCTTTTGTGCTCCTTTTCTCAACCTTTTTTATATTCTTCTATAAAAGTAACTCCCCTTTCTTCTTCAACATATCCACCTAGTCTCTCTTCTTCTTCTTCGGAAACTTAGTTTTCAACAACCTCTAAGACCATGTTTTGGATAGTTTGAAGGATTTCTTTATAAGATGGTTCTCAAAGAGTTTCTTTATGTGCAGGAGCAGCAATGGTGGAAGCTTCCATCTCTTCATCAACACCAGTAGCTATAAAGTTTTCAAAGTCATAAAAATCTAAATCAGTTATTGTTTGTTGTTCATTTCCAGGTTCTGCCTCCTCCATTGGTGCTTTATTCATGTTAATGCACCAAGAATTTTGGTATTGTCTCTTTGAGTCCTTGAAGAGTAAGGAATCACCTTCCACTCTTCATGCAATCTATAGAGGCTTGACCTTATGTCATTTCTTATAATTATGGGAGCTCTTTTAACTGAGTTAAAAATCTCCAAATAAATTGTTTAGAAGATTTCTCTATTTATTTGGTGCTTAGCTTCCCTTCTCCTCTTATTCTCCTCTTCCTCAATTGTTGGAATACTAAAGTCTATCCCAGCCTATCCTTGACCTCCCTTTGCTATAGAAGTATCACCACAGAAATGCCAGCTTTGAGATATATAGAGTAGGGCCATTGTCAAACTTCTCACCCTTAATTATAAATCTCTTTCATAGGGTGGCTGTCGATACCCCATTTTTGCCTCCTCTTTTAAAAATCATTAAAAAATTAAAAATTAAAAAAAACATAAAGATTTTAGAAAGAGTAGAAAATGCAATAAAAATTGAAAATTATAAAAAATATTAGCTAAGTTAAAAATTGACAAAAAAATTGAGAATACAAAGTTAAAAAGAATATAAAAAAAAAAAAATAAATATATATAGAAAACCCCATCCTTTTAGTAAATAATTTTTTAATTAAAATAAAAATTTGAACATGAAAACTATAAAAATATATTTCATATTAGTTTTTTAGTGTTCTAGGCTACTTTTACAAATTAAGTTGGACCTGTATTAATTTTAGTACATTTTTATTGAAATCATATCTGGCATAGTTTTGATAATTCAAATACTTTTAAGTGAGCAATTTAACTAAAAGCCAAATGGCTTAGTTGGTTAAGGCTTGGGAAATAAGGTAAAGGTCGGGGCTCGATCCGTACGAGACACAAGGCAGGAGGATTTATTTTGGAATGTGCATAAGACGCGCGCATGTGCCTCGAGTGTGTTGTCTTCCCCACTCATTTTTTCGCCATTGAAGCTAAGAACTTGAGCTTATGAGCTCTTTTTGAAGTTTTTTTGGCTTAGATTCTCTAGAACATGGCTGTTGAGTTTCCTATAAAACCAAAAGTCAGAACAAAGACCGTTAAAAATGAATTCATTTTGATTAATAAGTGCGATGACAGTTTAGATTCTTTGGGCTTCCATAATCGTAAACTACCCCGACCTTTCAAATTTTGGAAACAACCATTTATGTGTTGTAAGTTGTACATATTAGTTTGTACTTAGGTCTTGAAAAAGGTTGTACTCTTTGTTTTCTTTTGAACTCAATCATGGAAAGTCAAGGAAGCAGCTCTCAATCGACCTAAGTCTCTATAGTCCATCTTGATGCCTATTCATTGCTCGTCAACATTTAGAAAAATGGTTCAATAACTTTAGTCAACAACACCAGGATTTCCTTATCTGGAAAATTGGCCCAGTAATGTCCCTAATGAAGGTTCAATTGAATTGGAAACTACTTCGAGCCTTGGTTCATTTATGGAACCTAGACACCAGTGCGTTTGAGTTCAATTCCCACACATTGGCACCTACACTAGAAGAATACACTTAGCTCTTACAAGCTACCCCTCCTGAAGAAGGAATTTTCATCCTTTAGCTTGAAACCCAGCCAGCTTCAATTTTCAACAAATTAATTGGAGTTAGAAGAGCATAACTTACTGTTGCTGTGAACCAATATAAGGGACGATCCTTAAAAGTTTCTTCATTGATCGAATAGTTTGCTATCTTGGTAAGATATAACAAGAACTGTAAGATCTTTTGTGGAAGATTTGAAATGTGGTAACAACATAGGATCAATGCCTACATAGTACTGTTTTTGGGACGGTATTATTCCCTTAAGGTAATTTCAGCGTACACTATAGGGTAGTTGAGTTAATTTCCCAATTCTTTGCTGGCAAGTCCTACATACCAACACTTTTAGTTGAGCAAGTTAGATCCCTTAGTTATATCAAGCACCACAATCATAGGGTATTACGAGCGGCTCCTACCCTTCTGGTTTTATGGTTCGCCAGTCATTTCGGTTGATTGGGAAATGACTTTACTCATAATGAATCAAACATCGACATAGTCAAAAGCTGCACTTATAAGATCAAGATGGACAAATGTTACTACCTCGGGATAGGTTGGTATATTAGAGGAATTACCAGCGACAACAATTCTTTAGGTAGCCGAATGGTTTAAAAGTACTAAAGATATATAAGGTTGCTTAGACTACAAATGGGTTCCTCTTATTGGAATCATTGGCTGTACAGGTTACTTTCCAGGAACTGTGGTTAGGCAATTGAAAGCCATACAAGATATTACTTATGTTGAACCATTGACCCCAACATTACTTGATTACATAGAAGCTAACCTCCTTTCTCATGAGATCAATAATCGTTTGAAAGAAATTGTTAACTATTAGCAAGCTTGTACTGCCAAGCCTGTTCGTGATCCTAGGGAGTTAAGGCTAGATTTAGAGGTTTACAGAGCTAGCTAGAATTTTGCATGCCATTTCCAACATTATGCAAAGATCACTCCATATTGGGCCCCTGATGTTTTAGGGCCTAAGCGAACTTACCTCCCTCCTAAAGAACAAAGTTATTGGGATGTAATGATAGCAAATGTCGAAGTTCTACATCGTGATCATGATAAAGCCTTAGGGATGTGGAAACTGAGATTTCAAGAAGAAAGAAGAGAGAAAGAAATTTGGAGGGAATACTATCTGAAGAAAGAAAAGGAGTGTGATCAGTTGAAAGAAGACCTAGAGCAAATTCGACTAATGAAGCAAAGAAAGTTGGAGTGAAGTATCAATCTAGTTTGAGTCTGCCCTTGAAGGCACCTTTGTGTAAATAAATAATCAAAGAAACTGTCTAGTTTGTCGAGTCTAATAATCGAGTCTGTAATAAAAAGACTCATTAGGGTCTAGTTTTGTTATGTACGAAATGATTACTAACATTTTGGCTCCTTTTTTTTCTTTTCCAAAAAAAAAAAAAACAAGATGTATGATCTTTCTTTTCGTACATATCTGCAAAAACTCATTAAAAACTCAAAAAAATTGACAAAGTTTGAATCTGAACGATTCATGCTTCACCAAGATTACGCCTAAAAAAGTTGCTAGAGCTCGCAGTCCAATAATCACTAAGTCAAAATCCAAAATGTTAGGGGACAACAACGAACTCAGGAACAAAGAAAGACCACTTTGGAATCAACACTTGGTAAAATAATGGAAAAATTAGACACCTTGGTTCAAAACCGTTCGGATAAGGTCCTAATGCCTAACCTAATAAATACCCCTATCGAGACACATGATCAGAATAAAGAAACAGGATTAGTAGGGGAAGAATCCAGCATCATGGGCATAAAAGTATAGAATTGGAATGAGAGAGAAAAGGAGTTGCAAAATGGGTAGGTGCACCAAATATGATTCCCTAATGGTGCAAACTTTTCAAGACAGCCTTACAGGACCAAACCTACTATCGTATGCCCGGTTGGATATGAATGAGATCAATATTTAGGAAAAATTGGCCTAAGCCTTTTATAAATAAGACAAATTCAATATAGAAGTGGCTGCTTCAATGGCTGACCTGAGCAAAATGACTAAGAGGAATAATTAAACATTCAAGGAATATGCTCAAAGAGAGAGAGAAAGAGCTACTATGCTCACTACCATGATTCTTGAAAAGGAGCTAACTACTATGTTCATCAATACCCTAAATAAGCCTTATTAGTGGCATTTAGTAGGGCATACAACTACTAGCTTCGCTCATATAGTAGCAACTGGAAGTAGAATTGAATATGCAATCTTATTTAGTAAATGAACTAAATTGCACTATAAAAGGCCAACTCAAGCAATTGACAAAGAAAAAGAATCAATTGTCAGTATTGTCAATATTGAATCTTGTCAACTGTTTAGGCCCTGATTTCATAGTATAAGACCTAGTTAGTAAAATAGAGAACCCGGGAAAGAACAAGAAAGGAGGAATCACTTGCCTCGACAGTTCACTAAGCTTCCTATACCCCTGTCTCAGATACTACACAAATTCCAAGAAGAGAGAATGCTGATCTTTGAGCCTCCGCTCCAAGGATTTAAACCAAGAAACTATGACTCAACACTCAAATGTGAGTACCACATAGGGCAAGAGGGACATTCCATTGAAAACTATTGGAGACTGAAACACTGCATCCAAGCCTTGATTGATGCGAAACTTATTCTGTTAGATTTTGTTGAAGCCTCAAGGCTAAATGTCAACAACAATCTTTGCCTACTCATGGTGATAGCATCAATATGATCATAATGGTTGAAGAAGAAATTCCTTTGAATTTGGATAAAATACCATATTCTTTATCCCAACTTGCTTAGAAACTTAGGCAAATGGGGCATTTGCAGCATGTGAACCTTAAAGACCATGTTTGAGTCCAGATTGAAATTTGTAAAATACTACAGAATGGTATAATCACAAAAGCGGGTACCTTGGAAATTACTCTAAAGTTGAAATAAGAAGTAGAATGCAATGGAAACACTTATAAAGAGCTGAAGGTAAGATGGCTTACAAGCGACCTAACTATTGATACCCTGAGTGAGTCCTCTAGATATCTAGTTGATTATTTAAGGCCAGGACCCCTGACTTCTTTAGAAGATGTGGTACCCATTGGCTAGGGGTTTAAATTTAAAGAAGAGGATAACTAACTCCAAAAGAAGGAAACTAAAGCTGAGATACCAAAAGAGGGAGAAATCTATATGCTTGATAGAGTTCCAAAACCAATTGTGATCCAATGTTATAAAGATCAGAAACCACAAGAGGCTGTTGTACCTCAGGCACCAAAAAGTTTAGTATTCAACATCCAAGTTTAACTAGAGGACTATAAGGCTATACCTTTTTTGATTATGAGAAATCCAATGCCAATGCTGACATATGCGGTTTAACTGGATCTGGATGATTATATGACAACAATGAAGAGGATAGAAAGAAATTGAGCAATGCTGAAAGTAAAAAACATCCTGGATAGACAGGTGATGATCCTAAAGAGAAATATGCTGACTCATTTATGAAAATAGTCAAAGCAACGAGTACAAAGTCATGAACCAACTTGCTAAGACTCCTGCTCAAATATCATTAATGGGATTGCTGCTCTCCTTTGATTCATACCAAAGTGCATTGATAAAAGTTGGGAGATATAAAAGTTCCTGAAGATATACAGGCTGAGCAACTGGGCCCAATTATCATTTGATCTTAACACTAGATCAAGTCACTTTTTCCCTTAAAGACTTAAGCGAAGAAGGTAGTTAGCATATCAAAGCTCTGCATATAGTGGTGAAATGCAAAGAATTGTTGGTAGCTCGAGTGTTGATCGACAGTGGATGATCCCTCAATGTTTGCGCACTATCTACCTTAAAACTGCTTAGGATAAACAAATATGAAATCAAGTAAAGCCTGTTAACTATTAAGGCATTTGATGGATCTAAGAGAGGTATCGAAGGGGAAATTGAGCTAGAAGTTGAGATTGGCGTTGAGACATTCAACATTAATTTCCAAGTGTTGGATATCCCTAGGTCTTTCAATATGCTACTGGGACGCCCTGGATTCATCCTGCAGGGGTAATACTTTCCTCTTTACATCAAAAAGTCAAGTTTATGGACAATGGTCAAGTAGTGACTATGATGAGAGAACACGATTATGATATCTATCGCAAGACTGCCATCCCTTATATTGGCAATGAGGAAGTAGAAGACTTCGAACTACAGCTATTTGATCGGGTAACCATAATTTTGACACTTGCCGATACTCCATGCCTAGAAGTTGATGACCTAATCGATTATGCTCATCAGAATGACATTATTGAAGAAGTCAGCAACATTCCTCCAGCTCTGAACAACTGGTTTGTTATGTCCATCAATAATATTAACTCCCTGGACGAGTAAGAATCCTAGGTGAAATAGGGTAAAAAAAATTTTAAACCCTGCTCTTTTCTTAATCCCTCTATGGTTGTAATTAAATAAAACTATCCTATGAATGAAATCACAAACCCTATGCTTTTCTAACTCTTCTCTATCTCTATTGCTTACATCCATTTTGCTTCTCTTTCTTGTGCCATATATTCTTTGCCCTTTCTTTACAGGTCTATAAATTAGCGCAAGTCCTAAGATATCATGAATTCACAATAGATAAGAATATAAGTATCATTTCTGACCTTGCCGAATAGTTGTTGAGGCTATTACTGATGACACAAGGCTTTAAGAGTACTGGAATAAATATGAAGGGCATTAGATTTTCATGGATAAGCTGATAACAGTGGTCAATTTGGGAATTGACTAGGATCATAAGAATCTTCGGATAGGGGGAAATTTGAGTGAATCACAAAAACATGAAATGTTTGGATTCTTGAATGATTATTTAGCCATATTTGCTTGGTCATATGCTAACATGCCGGTTTAGATCCATTGATCATGGTTCACAAATTGCCATTAGAGAAAATGCTAAGCCAAAAGGCAAAAGTTAAGACAATTTAGACTAAGCCCTACTTAAGACAAGAGAGGAAGTTAAGAAATTACTTGAAGTAGGATTCATTGAGGTCTTGCATTATCCTGAATGGGTTGCAAATGTAGTACCGGTTATGAAAAAGAATGGTAAGATGAGGGTTTGTGTAGATTTCAGAGATCTAAACCAGGCTACCCCTAAAGATGATTTTCCTTTACCTCACATCGATGTCTTGGTCGATAACGCTGTAGGGAACCATCTGTTTTCCTTCATGGATGGTTTTGCTGGATATAATCAGATCCGTATGGCAGAAGAGGATAAGACCAAGACAACTTTCATCACTACGTGGGGTACATTTTGCTACAAAGTGATGCTTTTTGGACTTAAAAACACCGAGGCAATATATCAGAGGGTGATGTTGGCTTTGTTGCATGACCTGATGCATAAGGAAGTAAAAGTTTATGTTAATGATATGATTGCCAAATCCTGAGTCGAACTATCTGACCATTTTAGAAAATTTCAACTCAAACTGAATCTAGAAAAGTGTACTTTTGGGGCATCGTCGGGAAAACTCCTTGGATTTGTAGTCAATCAGAGAGGAATTGAAGTAGATCTTAACAAAATAAAGTCCATTCTAGAGATGCCATCACCAAAAAATCTGAAAGAAGGCATAGGTTTGCTTAGAAGACTAAACTACATTGCCAAATTCATATTCTAGCTTACAGATTGATGTAAGCCTTAGTTCCAATTATTGAGGAAAAATGCAACTGTTGAATGGGATGACGAATGTGAACAAGCTTTCTGACAAATCAATTAGCATTTGATAAATCCTCCTATCCTGGTATCCCCTAAACTAGGAAAGCCCCTAATATTGTATCTCACCATTCTCCCGGAATCAATGGGTAGCATGTTGGGGTAAAAAGGTAAAGATGGGAAAGAACATGCCATATATTACCTCAACAAGAAATTTACCCCAAAAAATGTTCTGAAGTTAAAAGGACCTGTTGTGCCTTGGTCTGGATCATGCATAGACTTCGTCAATACACTTTGTACTATTCGATTGAGTTATTAACCAAGCATGACGCATCGAGATACTTATCAATGAAACCCACTGTGATTAGGAGGATTTCCAAATGCAAATGCTATTATCTGAATATGACATCATGTATGTCACACAAAAAGCAATAAAGGGACAGACAATCACTGATTAGTTAGCTGAGTTCCCCGATGAGCAGGTGTTGGTTACTCAAAGCGGAGGAAAAGCTGAAAGGTAATAAATTGGAAAATTTACTTTGATGGAGCTGTGAATGTTTATGGCTATAGGATTGGGGCAATATTGATCTCCCCTAAAGAAAAGCATTTCTCTGTAGCTACTAAGTTGATGTTCCCCTATACCAATAATATTGCTGAATATGAAGCATGTGTCCTTGGCCTAAAAATTGCGCTAGAATTGGAAATTGAATAGTTAGAGGTGTATGGAGATTCAGCTCTCATTATGCTACAAAATGTGGGCGAATACCAAAGAAAAGACACCAAGTTAGTGACATATCACCAATACTTGGAAGAATTGATCAAAGAATTTAAAAGCATCTCTTTCTAGTATGTACTAAGGATTCAAAATCAGTTCGCGGATGCATTAGCAATGTTGGCCTCCCTGATTAAAGTTACTAACGGGATAGAGATACAACCTCCAAAGATTAAAATTGAAAGGCAACCAACATTTTGTCTTCAAATTGAGTCAATTCAAAGTCAATCCCTATGGTATCAAGATATTAAGAACTTGCCCAAATTAGGCAACTCCCAAATAGTGCAACCAAGGATGACAGGAAAACTCTAAGGAGGCTGGCTAGCCATTTTGTCATTAGTGGGAATACTTTTTACTGCATATCATTCGACACTACACTCCTTAGGTATGTAAACGAGAAAGAAGCATAAAAACTCATGCATGAGGTTCATGAAGGAATTTGTGGTCCACACATGAATGGCTATACTTTGGCTCGAAAAATAATGAGAATGGGATATTATTGGCTAACCATGGAATCAGACTGTATTAAGTATGTCAGATATTGCCACTCATGCCAAATCTATGCAGATCAAAAGAATGCACCTTCTCTAGAATTGCACACTCTGTCATCTCCTTGACCCTTCTCCATGTGGGGCATTGACATAATTGGGCCTATTATCCCAAAGGTTTCCAGTGGGCATAGATTCATTTTGTTTGCTATTGACTACTTCACCAAATGGGTAGAAGCTACTTCCCATGCAAATGTCACCAAGCGCGTGGTTGCTAAGTTCCTCAAAAGAAAAATTATTTTTCGGTATGGAGCACTTGAGATCATCATCATTGATAATGAAACCAACTTGAATAATGAGCTGATTGATGAGATTTGTCAACAACTCAAGGTACTCCATAAGAATGCTACCCTATATCTCCTACAAATGAATTGGGCAGTTGAAGCCGCTAACAAAAACATTAAGAAAATTATTGAAAAGATGGCAGTAACTTATAAGGATTGGCATGAGATGCTCCCATTTGCATTAATGACATACAAAACTACAGTCCAAGTGCCAACTGGGGCAACCTCATGCTCCCTTACATATGGAGCCGAAGCAGTCCTTCTAGTGGAAGTAGAAATACCATCCCTTTGGGTACTCTCTGAAACTCAATTAGATGAAGCAAAATGGGTCCAAAGAAGAACTGAACAACTTAATTTACTAGATGAACAAAGATTATGGGCAATTTTCCATGCCCAATGTTATCAAAACAGAATTGCCCGTCCATTCAACAAGAAACCGAGCCCTAGAAACTTCCAAGCTGGGGATTTAGTTCTTCGAAAAGTATTGCCAAATGCTTAGGACCCTAAAGGGAAGTTTGCTCCAAATTATGAAAGACCATGCATAGTCCAGGAGGCCATGACGGGGGGTATGTGATATTAGCAGAATTGGATGGGTCAACTTTGAGAGACCTTGTAAATGCAAATGCTGTATAGCTTTATTACCTTTGAATGAAATATAATGATGTTCTTATGGCCTGTCTCCTTGCTGTTACATTCTTATCTGTTGTGAGTGAAAATGATATCAGGAAAGGACTAATGGCGATGGACCATCTCACATCCTTCATCCCCTTAGTAAGCTAATCCACTCTTGACAATTGAAAATCCTCACAAAATCTCACTCTCATAAAACCTCACACACATACATTTTTTGCACGACTCTGTTTTACTTAGGTTTCTTATCTTGGGAAGGGACTTTATTATTGCATGGACTAACCCCTCTCATTGCCGGTTATGAAAAGAAATACTCTCTCCCGATAGGATTACTTGCAAAGTAACAGTGCTAATCTGACTAAATTTATGTAGTAGAAATTTGATGCAGAATTTTCAGAACCATTTGGATTCAAATAAAAGACCCTTGAACAACATGATCTGCTACAAATCCTAATGATAGAAGAAAATTGTTCAAGTGCAGTTGAAAAGATTAAAAGGTGCCAGTTCTGTGACACCTTTGAGATAAGAAAATATAAAGGTCATTTTAGATACATCGAATCACCAATTCCAAAGCATCATCCAGCCCATGTAAGCGAATTAAAACGATTATTAAGCTTGTTATGTGTGAAATGCTTGAAGTTGAAAGACAATAAGCTTCTCATTAGAAATTCCAACACCATAAGAATGCCATTTAGCTCTGTGCTGTAAGGATGCAGTTCAAGTTAGTGTTAAGTATCTTGGGTCTCGTTGTTGGTACCTAATAGAATCTGAATTTGACCTTCAAGTAATTATTGCGAAATTAACAAGAGCAATTGTAACAGGTACAATCTCTCCTATCCAAGTAAGTACAGTCAACTCTGTCCCATTGCATGAATTTAGTTTTCCCAGTTAATGTTTGCCTTATATCCCTAGTGAGATAACATGATTTGGTAAAGTCTAGTGAAAATACATCACCAATGAATGAAATTCTCAAAGCTTGTTAATACAATATTCCCCAGTGGAATCGGAAGAAATAACAAATTTCTTATGACAAGATTGCTTGTGTGCAGAATTTCACAGTTCCTTTTTCTCAAAGTATTTTCAAATATTTTCCCTTCGGGGTACAAAATCTTTTCCCTTTAGGGTGCAAGATCTTTCCCTTAGGGGTGCATATTCTTTCCCTTCGGGATACATATTCTTTTCCTTCAAGGTGCAAAATAATCTTTTCCCTTCGAGATGCAAAATCTTTCCCTTTGGGATGCAAATTCTTCCCTTTGGGGTAAAAAAAAAAAAATCTTTTCCCTTTTGGGTGCATATTCTTTATCCCTACTCGGTAGGATGCAAAAATAACTTTTGGTCCTTCAGGGTGTAAAGCTTTCAAAAAGCCCTAGATCATAGGGTGAAGTTTTGTAGGTAGATCTACTAAGTGTAAGTTTTGGGTAAAAATAGCGTCCCTTTTGGTCTTTATAGTGGAGTTTTGTCCAAACTCCACCATAAAGAGGGACAGCCGTTGACACCCCATTTTCGCCTCCTTTTTTAAAAATCATTAAAAAATAAAAAATTCAAATAGCAAACAAACTTTTTAAACCTGGATTGATTATATACTGATGAAATATTGCTCCTCTAAAATAGGATTATGAAGGATGATTCTCTTTTTTTTTTTATTTTTTTATTTCTTAAAATATGAATAAACATTTCAAAACAACAAAAGAAGGAGAATGAAAATTATAGGATCAGAAAATTCCATGTAAAAATATTCAAGTAATCGGGTGAACAAGGCGGGATAGATTAAGACTAAAACCATATAAGGGCGAGGATTAGTATTGGAAAATATATATATATAGGGTCGTAAGTTGAGTTTAGGCAGATATTATATGACCTGTCCCAAACCCACCATAATTGCATTCCTAATTTGTACTATTTCTTTCAACACTGTCTAACACTAATATACTGCCTTTTCCCCGTTAAGAAATGAAACAAACAATATTAGTGTAGTAGTCAAAATAGTTACTAAAAATTTGATTGGATATTTTTTACCACTTTAAAGTTTAAATACCAACATTGAGATATTCCCTTTTATTTATTAATATTGTTATGCTATCTTTAATAGCAAAAAAAAAAACTAATACATGGAACATCAATTAATTAATGGGAACATGCTATCAATTTCTTTAATATATTAAAACGTAAAAAAAAAAAAAAAGAAACATAGTTAGCATTTACTTCTTCATTGTGATAAAAGGGACTTTCATTAAGAATGTTATATTATTACTAGCAGTTAATACATGCGTAAGGGACAAGGAAATTAATACATTAATTTAAAAAAATTACAAAAATGTTATTGGAATGAAAATAACCCCACTTAAGTTTAACTCGTAGAGAGGAGGTCATAAATGCACGACCTCGTCTCTTCAAGAAATGAGGTTAAAGATATTACAATAACCTCTCCTCTTGAAGAGACGAGGTTAACGAGACCCTTATATTTACCCCATTCTTCTTCTTCCCCATTACATTGTAGCAAAAATTCCTAACTCCTCTCAACCATATCCTTAGTTTCATTGCACAATCGGTGTTTTTTCATCAAATTAGTGCAAATTTTTGAAAATTTTTTATCTTTTGCATTACATAAGTAATCGTTTGTGTTAATTGCAACCGATTACGCTTAGACAGGCGGTGGGCTTGGCATTCTCCATTTATCACGCTTTAAATTTTAGTAAGTTGCTCAACTGATGATTTTTTTTTTTCATGTTGTCATGCTTCATTGTATACAAATTCGTACTTTAGACTTACATTGATGATTTGAAAGTAACAATGTATACAAATTAGAATTCTTAAAGTTACATTGCTATTTGAAGCTAATTTTATGTTTAATTCATTAATGAAGTTATTCTAGCATACATTGCTATTTGAAGCTACATTGATGTTAAATACACTATTGATGTTACATTACCAGTGTGTCTGCTGGAAGTAACATTACTGTTTAATACATACAACTTTGTATGATTATGAAGCTACATTTTTTTACAATGCAAACAAATTCGTATGGTTAAATTTATAGGTGCTAGTGAAGCTAGGAAAGTGCAATTCACAACTCACTAATATATTTCATGCATTTACCCCATGTTTTATGAGCTGGTAGGTTAAGTATGGAAATGGACAAGGTTAAGCTTGTATTATTCGCTTATGGCAATATTGTGGAAGGAAACGATGGTTTTGTTTATGATAGGCAGCCTATTACCGTGGTTAGTATTAGTAGGAACTTTACATATGAGCAAATCTTGGCTACCATTTGTAGTAGGCTTAAGACAAATAGGTCCATGCATTAGGTTGAATTGTATCATAGGGTTGCCATTAGAGATAAGAAACATCGTTATATTATTATTCTAGTGACCAAGGATGATGTTGCACAGAAGATGTTAGCATACATAGAAGAGTCAATGGTTGTATATGTCCAAATATTTGAAAAGGAATTACCATAAACACCTACAATTGATATGGGAATTGATGGAAAAGTTGGCAGCCAAGTGCTGGTAAATGAGAACCCTAATCTCACTCAGATAATAGTTAGTACCCAGGTCTATACAAGTAATTTGGAAATGGGTGCACTTCACTAGAGTAATTGTCATGATACTAATGCGATGCAAGACTCATCAGTCAGTTAATCTAGTGACGACTATGATGAAGATGGTCATGAATGGGTGATAAGTTTGCCTTAGCAGGTAATTGCTCATTGAGGTAATGACTGGCATCGTTTTGTGGCTCCTACAAATATTGATGCAGTAGAGAGCTCAATGCCAATGCCTTTTTATTATTGCAGATGTAGGTGGTGGCTATGCTACCTTTGATGATGAGTAAGAAATGAGTAATACATATTGGAGTTTTAGTGATGAATTCAAGGTTAGAATGCGGTCCAAGTATAAAGATCTTACATAACCAATTAAGATGCATACATCAAACCATTACAATTTTAGGGTGGTGGACTTGGATCTAAGATCATGGGTAGTTAAATGTACTGATATCCACAATAAAGGTTGTAAATGGAGACTCAAAGCGCGAAGAAATATGGGGAGTAATTTCATATCACCAAATATGAGGGACCTTACACATATTTGGATGAAATTACTAGATAAGATCACTCTTAATTGGACTCCACCAGCATGATTAGGTGCATTATAATGGAGATTCGTAATTCTCTAGATGTGAGAGTGAAGGGCCTTAAAATGACCATCTTAATTGGAGTTGGTTATATAGTCCATCTTAAGAGAATTTGTGAGGTGAAATAAAAGGCTATTGAGCGGGTGTATGGTAGTTGGAGGATTTATACACAGAGCTCCCACATCTATTAAACACCATTTAGGAGGCAAATCCAGGAACAAAGGTTGAGTGGAGAACCGTTGAATCAGCCACTACAGGGTATGTCTTTCTTGACAAACTATTCTGGGCATTCACACATTACATTAAAGCGTTTTAGAACTATAGGTATGTTCGAGATATATAATTGAATGTATTGATAAATGTTTGTCAATTATGAAAGAATTTATCTTTATTAATGCTTTGAAAGCCCATAATCACATTTAATGGTACCTTGTATGGTAAGTACAAGACAACTATTTATCGCAATGGTAGTAGATGGATCAAATCATATTGTGCCATTGGCATATGCTCTTATCAATGTAGAGGCAGAGGACACATGGAGTTGGTTCCTTCAAAAATTGTTGGAATATGTTATCAAGGGCTGTTCTAACATTTGCTTAATATTCGACTACAATGCTAGTATTAAGAGTGCAGTTGAGGGTGACAATGTTGTATGGCCAAGAGGTTGGCCCCGTCGATGGTGTATTTGACATGTTGCCCGCAATTTCAACTCAAAGGCTAAGAATGTAGAATGTAAAGAATTAGTGAAAAAGGCGGCCTACCAAACTCAGACAAGAAAGTTTCATAGTTACTTTGATGCAACAAAATAGACTAATCAATGGACGTTATGATATTTTTGCAAGCTACATCTCCGTATGTGGACTTTATCTTATGACATCAATGTAAGGTTTGGAATTAGTACAATAAACATGACCGAGAGTTACAATTCTATTCTTAAAGATGCTCGATGCTTAACCATGGCAAATTTAGTGAAAAAAAAAAAAACCTTTTACAATTGCAATTCCATTTTCAATAAGCAAAGGCAAGAGGTGAATGAAGCCATGACTTTGGGTAAGGTGTTAATAGATTATGCTGCAAAGAAGTTTAAGAGGTGGAATAATGTGTCAAGTTCCCATCGTGTTACATGTTTCAACTATCAAGAATGTTTCTTTGAGGTTCTAACTGCACCGCAACCTACATTGTATGGTCAAAAGAGAGATCACATACAAAATGTTAAGTCAAAGTTAAGCAGATGTACATGTACTAAGCGGTAGACTTATAAAATTCCATGCTCACATGCAATGATAGTAATGTGCACTCTCCATATGGATAATGTTGCTCATGTGGGACAGTAGTACAGATGGGAAAATCATCTAAGGGTATATGGTCGTTCATTTATACCTACAACAGATAAGGCGAATCAGACCCGTATTGATATTCCAACATGGCATCCCTTTCCTTGACATATAAGAAAAAGGGACGGGTCGAAGGAGAAACGCTTCGAGAGTGAATGGATATTAGAAAGGGCTTATGGGGTTACTCATGTGAGTCATGTAGCTAACTAGGGCACAATATTAGAACTTATCTAACTAGGCGAGCGACTAAGAGGGTAAATATAAATCACTCGAGTCATGGTGGTATAAACATGTTTATGTGATTTGTCCTATTATACTAATGATTGATTATGATATATGTTGTTTACTCTTTCTTTATGTTTATGCCTCTATTGACATTGTTTACTACCTTTTTTTTTTTTTTGTAGATGGATTCGAGACCTCTAGATGACTCCATACTTATGAGTCACCCTGTTCATAGATCGAGGCTAGCATAGGAGGGTTAGGCAATGTCTTTTCTTTACTTACTTACTTACAATACTTTGATTATACTTCTCATAAAACTTTTATTTAAATACAAGAGCATGTTGTATTACATTTTCGTCGGAGAGAGGCTAAGTTGAAGTAGCATGATGGAGTGCTAGTACACTTAGATACGCGACTTATTCCATACCTGTTACAGGCTAGCTTTTTAGGTACCACACATATACCATTCATTTAGCTAGATTGGCACCTAGTCATTACATATGGCAACTCAAGACACATACATTCCACATGCCGATGGGGGATTAGACGGTAACATTACAAGATATTGAAGTTCTTACGAGCCTTCCTATCGATGGGCTTGTAGCTAATGGCACCATACAGGTGGATTAGCTAGATTTGTGCCACCATTTACTTAGAGTTAAACCCATTCATCGTGAAATTGATGGTGAACGCTTAAAGATGTCATGATTGGATACAAATTTTGGTGCATTATTGGATGATGCAGATGATATAACCATCTGGTGCCATCCTAGGGTCTACATTCTACTTATGCTAAGGGCATTCATAGCTGGGGACAAATCATCAAATCTAGTTCATGTTATGTAATGCTCACTGCTTGAGGACTTTTAGGTTATTGGGCAGTATGCATGGGTAGTAGCTTGCCTAGCTCGGCTCTATATGAAGCTTTGTATGCATCCCACATCGATACATGTGACATAAGCATAACCCATTGTTGTTCTGTAGGTCTGGGCCTGAGAGCACTTCCCACACATCGCCCCTATATGTTAGCAGATCACATCTGTTATAGAAAGGTGCCCTCTCATTAGTTATTGGGGAGCCTCTTTTGATGTCACACGATGTCCAACACACTTGTTGTTCTAGTATAGGGAGCCATAGATTGACAAGTCCCCAAATGGGTACGGTTTTGTAAATATTATGTGGTCTTTTATTTACACATGCATTACTTGGCTTATATGTTGCTTATTCTTTCCATGAACATTGGTATCCATACTTTACTATCATGGATGCCCTCTTGGATTATTGTCGGTTCGATAGTGATGTATGTCGAGCACACATTCTGCTGGTGTGCTTTCATGTTATTGATAGAGCCTTACATAAGTTAGACTTACGACAGTACACGAAGTAGAACTAGGTGGCGGAGCAATCCAGGTGGATTGTAGAGTGGGATGGTGGTGCAATTGTGTTGTAAAGCTACCAGATATCCCTATTGGTACATCTGTAGACTGTTTAGATTGGTATCATGTGATCACTGGGAGCTGGATTAGTCATACAGGGGCCATGATACAATATATGGTAAGTTTAATATTTATATATGGTATCTATCGATCTACTTTATATTTATTACGTGCTAATCTAGATGTTTATTGTTAATTGTAGGCATATTTCATACATCAAGGGCCTGACATGTTGATTTTAGATGCCACTCCACCTGCTGCATGAGAGTTTTATTTGTGTAGTAGATGAGTTCAGGGGGTCAATATTAATAAGCATCCACAACCAGTAGTAGCAGCACTACACTATGCTAATCACAATGTTGGTGAGGATGCCCTATAGCCTCAACCAGTGTAGAGATAAGGCCTCAGAGAGAAAGAGAGAGAGCGAAGGTAGTGGTGGGGGGCGGGGGCGAAGATGGGGTCGGGAGCAAAGGTGAGGTCGAGATAGAGTTCTGGATATAAAAAAATGAGCCCTTACCCAAGATAGAGTTGTAGATATAAAATAACGAGCCCTTACCCCTTCATATTTAACATGATGAGCCTAGACCTTCATCTTTCTTATATGTTCAACATGATGAGCTTGGACCTTCATCATCCTAGTATATTCATTAGTACCCCTCTGCCAGATAGCTCATATGGAGAGGTTCATCCCCTTAACTCCATATAAGAGGCGACCATCACCACTAGATGATATAGGGGAAGGCCTCACATAGATGGATCCAAACCCTATCCCATTCACCAGTATAGTGCACATGGTGGAGACGGGGATGCCATATTGACTCAAGTTGATCCAACTATGGAGCACCCTCAGCACGGTCCGAATTAGCCTAGATCATTCTGTCATACATTTGTCAGGTAGAGTTGAGGGGCAGAGTAGGCAAGAGTAGATATTAGCATTTGTTATCATTAGGTTCTATGATGATTGTTTATAATATTGAATGTACTTTTGATGTAATGACTTGAATAATATTATAACATTTCGTATATGTGTTTCATTGGTTTTTGTGTTTCATTAGTTTTTTATTATATTGTTGGTGAATGATGTTGTGTGTGAAAGTGCTGTTTTGGTAGAGTTGTTAAAGTTTAGATGTTGGTAATGGAAGATTTATCAAGTTTGAGAATATTTGAGCAATAAAGGTGATTGTACATGATTTTGATAGATGAAAATAGCATAAATGTTTATTGTATTATAGAATAAAGATGAAATTGCAGCAAGTATTGTAATTTATATTTATGTCAAACTTTATTTCTTCAAGAGATGAGCCCGAGTTACTTAAATGTGGGATTATTTTCGTTCTAGCGACATTTTTTAATTTTCTTAAATTAATAATATCAGTTTCCTTTTCCCCACACGCAAGACGTATGGAAAAAGTACATTATAAATATACGTCACTTATACAACATAAATACATATCATGTACCTATCAAGAGAAATAAAAAAAAAAATCATACAAAGTCTTATGCAAAGAACCATATAAGTTAGTGAGTACATCAAACAATCTTTGTTGGTTCATGTTAATATCTTATTCAATTAGATCAACACATATAAAGAATTTCTAGTGACATAAAATATTTATTTGGAAACAAATGGATACTATATACCTTTTGTTAATGTTGATAAGGAGAAATAAAGAGAATTATATTTTATGTCATGTGTTCAATTAATACGCTATTGCAAAAAGAAAAAAAAAAGTCATATTCCATACACAAGTGGGGTTATATTATAAATTCACATAATTAAAAAATTATTGAAGTACCTTTTTCTGTTTATTAATTATGTTATAAATTAATATATGCCATTAAACAATCAATTATCATGTTAGCTTTAATATTGAAAAAAAAATGAACAAAATTAAAAACATGTTACATCCCCAAGCATTTACTAAGATACTTGGGCAAAGAATATTATATCATTTTAAAACTCTAACTTTTAATATATTTATTTACCTTCAATATCACCATTTGTTATATGTGTAATTTTATCAATTTTTTCTTTTTAAAAAACTAATTGGTCTTGGATATCGATTGAAGGATTTAATGTACTTGTTTTCCCTATTTTGATTTGTATTAATAATAAACTGGTTAGTCGTACAACAACATGAGAGGTAATGAGTAACTTTAAATTTTGGAGACATGAAACGACAATATAAGAAATACAAAAGTTGCCGCGGGGGGGTGGGGGTGGAGGGGAGGGAGGGGATGGAGGGGTGGGGTGGGGTTGGTTATGAAGTAACTACCAATATTTGAACCACGTAAGAAGACAATTTCTCTTGAAAAAGAATGTGAAAATAAAAAACAAATGTAAAAAACAAAAAAATTTAGTAAAATAATTCTATTTTACTTTAAGTATCCATGGACAATATATGAAATATTTTTCAGACCGAGAAGTAAAGAAATGTAGCATTATTAAAAAATAAATAATAAAGAGAGTGAAGAAGTGCCATTGTCTTAAAATAATATAGATGCTAATAAAAAATAGTAGAAATAAATAATACTATTATTAATATTATTTTATAAAATTTTTATAGGATGGATAGTGGGCAGCCTTGAAATGGATAGATGGTATTGAGATTTTATATCGAACCTATTATATGAAAGCAAGTTTTGAAATTTTGTACCTAGAATCTACCTATTAGTTCTCAATACCCTTTTAGAACTTATTTGGTCGAGTAGGGTTCGAGTGAGTGTCTCGTACAATAAGGTGACATATGCACTCCCAAACAAAAGATATATGAAATACACATTTGGGAAATAGACTAAGTTATAATTTAAAAATATAGATATCCATTTAGTATTTCTTAGATTAATCATTAGAATTTTTATTAGATTTAAAGGATCTCCTATTTTTCGAGTCAAGGTAATTTTAAGTTATCGCATTCATATTTATTAAACAAGAAATAGATTTCTCACATTATCCTAAATATTCTATGAATCAATGTGTAATCATGTCAAGATAACCAAACTTAATTGCATTAAAAACATAAATCCTAGATCTTAAATTTCATTTAATATGCATTTATCTATATCATAATTAAATTAAATCTATTATAATTTTTATAAAAATCTTTATTTTTTAATGAATTTTTCTTATTCTAATTTATATATAAGCTACACTGGCACATAACAAATTTATAAACCATGAAAATTAAATAAAAAATTAATTAACAACACATAAAAAATCCCTAATAAACTTATCCCATCAAATTATTTTTAATCCACAATTAATTTAGCCTATAGCAAATGTGTCATATAGAAGAAAAAAAAAATTCGAGAGAGAAAGGAAGACAAATTATGTAAGATTTATGTGTGGGTAAGGATTAAATTACAACGATCATGTGGGTTCTGCATGATTATTGCGATACATGAGACCTAGAGAAACAACACATACGAGAGTGATGAAGAGAAAATTATGTGGGGAGAAGGAGCAGGTAGTCTTAGTAGGCTCTAACACACGTATGACAGATAAGGGAGCTAAAAAGCATCAACCCTACTAATTATAATGAATCGATATTGTTCTTGAGTGGGACAAGTGTTTGATTTGCTAAGATGGGAATCCAATAGCACAATGTTTGTCTAAGATTTCCCCTTATTCAAATGAGATAGGGACTAAGGGAATTTATAGGAAATCTAGCCATCAATATTATTAGTCTGATGAGATGAACAACTAATTGCAAAGATGAGTCCCCCTCATTGTGGACATTAGAGTGGGTCCTTTTATGAACCCATGTCCATTAAGGCTTTTATTTGTAATGTGCACGAGCTAATTTGAGAAAGGTTAGAATTGGGCAAACCAATTCTAATAGACCCTATTGTAAGTTTACTATGCCAAGTCTCCCTTGATCATTCTAAATAATTGGGCTTAACTCTCTATGCTCTACTACCTTATCCTATAGAGTTAAATCCAAATAAAATTTAGGCTTAAATTCTTTATAATCAAATTCACACATCTACATTTTGTATCCTAACCAAAATCCTTCAAATTGCATAGAAGGGGTTTGGGCATTAACCAAGCTATTAAATAAGTAAAGTCTTTTTGTGGTGCATGTGTACCGTGAAATAGCTATACCATTGCTCCACATGTTAACTTCTTAACAATTCACAATGTAGGAAATTGACATGGCTCTATTGAATTGCTAGATTCTCTCAGTATATGTTCTCTCAATATCGTCTCATTGAACTTATTGCTTTAGGCTAAAATGATATCGCTTCTGGTTATAACTAACTTTGTTGTCTTCTAAATCAAGCTTTTGTGTAGGCAACTTAATCTGCTATTTTCATCATATCAATGGCTCTTTCTTCCTTTTGTTCTCCATTATTTTAGTATCCAACTTGCCTTCTTCATCATCGTGTAGACAAAGGATACCATAATAAATAAATACTTCCAAGTAGACAAATTTCTGGTATATATCATTGAGTTTGCCATGAGTTTAATGTGTCTCTATACCATTGGATATTCATTACAAGTGTAAATGCCTTGGATCCCAAAATTTTTGTAAAAAGGGAATTGTAAGATGCAACACAAAGTATTCAAGGTTGTGGCTCATTCACAATCAATTAATTCCTTCAATTTCAAATCTACACTCTATACAACTTCAACTTTCATCATATATATTATAGATTGCATAAACAATCGATGCAATGAGTAAATAAAACTAGCTCAGTAGTTGGTTTAACATTTGCATACATGATAGACTGCAAAGGTTCAATACCCATTGGTGATAAAATGTGAGGCATAACTCAATGCCTATTTGTTTTAAATTGTAACTACAGTTCATCTACTGAGGGAGGGGGAGGCGCTCCATATATCACGTACTTTGTCACATGACATGTTCCGTAATTCATTTGAATAAAACAAAGCAAATGACACTTGTATTATGGCACTTTCGAGAAAGAGACCTACTGACACGACTGGCGGTACAACTCAAGAACCTAATGTTAATTCTGATATTGTTAAGTATAACATGTAAACACTTGAGGATGTTAACCAATTTGCTGGTGCTCAACTTGACAATCTTGAGATATTGAGTTTCATGCAAGAAAATATTATGCAAGTCCATCAATCGAAGACCACAAGATAATTACATGAATTCATGGCAATGTTGGCTCAATACTTGCCTGGTATAGCTGCTATCTGTCATGCAGCAGGTTGCAACTTCGTCGACCCCTACCATTGCTGCATAACAATGCACTTCCCAAGCACCTTAGGCATCTCAACTTGCCAACCCCCTTCTTGGTCCTGAACAAGATCTTGCTAGAGTTAGAAAGCAAGTTCCTCCATTGGAGCCTGTAGTTACATAATCGGCTGCACCTCAGGCAAGGAACACGGGAATTCAACTCAAAGGATCCTCATTCTCCCAACTTATGCCACGTATTCTACTCGGAGGACCCCATCCTCATAGGCTATACCATAGAATATTATTAGAGGACTTGTTACTTAACCCAATACAACTATATTCTAAACTACTATTCCAACTATATTAGCCAAAGCTACTACTTCAACTCCAAAAGGCACTTTTGTCGTGAAGAAAGATTTAGAAGTGTACCTGAAGGAAATAAAAGCTAAGTATGATGTAGGAATATAAAATAAGACTTTAACCACGTTTAGTAACCATCATTGCATATAAAATAAACGTTGCTAAATATATTTTGCCATATTAGAAGAATATATTTAGCAGCTTTTATTCTATATGTTGTGACATTTATTAAAAGTGGCTAAAGCCTAACATTTTTGCAGTGACTATTACTGCTAAGCCATACCTTTAGGACTATATGAGTCCTAAATTCATTTTATTCAATGGTAAGAAGGGAAGTGCTAAGGAGCATTTGTAAAAGTTCATTAAGACATTGAAAGTTTATGGATTTGATGATGATTTGAAGTTAAAAGAATTTTCTAAGCCCCTTACAGAGAAGACATACACTTAGTACTCTAATCTTCCCCCTAGATCAATGGATTCATGGGTAAGTATGTGTGAGATGTTTCCAGAAAAGTTCTTCTCCACGCAAGAACAAGTGATCTTGACCGATATGGGGTGAATCCCCAAAAGCCTAAAAAAGATTTGATGGATTATATTGAATTCTTCAGGGAACGTTCTTTAGACATTCAAGATATATGAGATGAACAAGAATTAGTGCAAATTTGCATCTAAGGTATGTTCACTAAGTATGTTGTGCCCCTAGAAAATCTTTCATTGGCCTTACTCTCTACGTTGGTTGAGAATGCATGAAGGACCAATAATTTGGTCACATGACAAAGAGGTGGAAATGCAAAGTTTAACAAAAGAGAACCATTTGTGAACCTGGCTCGGAGTAGATTCCAAAGTGAGGAAGAAACCAAGGGTTGAGAAGCTTAGGAGTGAGAGGGCAAAGGAAGCACTAACATATGCTTAGTCAATAACTCCCAAGTGTGGAATGTTTACCAACTTGAGAGGAAAAGAACGACCCTAAATTTTGTAGATTTTATAGAATTATGGGACATCCTACTAGGGATTGCTTTATTTTGAAGAGATATTCAATGAAAGAGTGCAGAATTGAGAGCTTATCGTTGAGAATAATCATGTCAAGAATAACCCACTTGCAGCTCATAACAATCATTGTGGTGCTATAAATGCATTACCTATGATCCTGCCATAATGGAAGTAATAGATATGTAGCCGATTGGGGTACATGAAGAAAATAACAATGTACTTGAAATTGAAACCCATGGGGATGATAATGTTGTCTTTACTTTAATGAAGAATTCAAATTTTAATAACTTCATTAATCTCCTTATATTTGATGAACATGCACGATTTGCAACAACAATTGCACTTAACCAAATTGCACAAGGTCACTATAGTGAGTATGACATAATTCGACTTAAGAAAGGATTACTCTCCGCAATGGATTATGCCATTATATTTACCAACGCTGATATTGGCTTGAAGAATCTTAATCACAATTCCTTTACATGTATAGAGTATACTCGGTGGACGCCATCAAGAGATGCTTATTGATAATGGATCATCACTCAATATCATGCCTATGTCTACTTTCGAAGTTGCAACAATAGATATCTGACACTTGATGAAGTAGCTCATCATAGTGAATAGCTTTGTTGAACCTTCTACTATGACAATGGTATATCAAAGTAAGTTTAAAGTAGGGCCCATTCATAACTTTGCTACATATTTCATGTGATTGATGCACCTAAGTCCTGCCGCTTTCTCATAGAAGGACATGGTTGCACATGTGTAATAGGATACCCTTAATAAACATCAGTGCATGAAAGGTCATTGGAATGGAAGGGATATCTTAATCCATGCGACAAAAATTCTGTTCAACCATAAGGAGCTCCACTTTGCTCAAGCTGCTTTCTTTGATGAATACAAAAATGAATGGGGAGATGCTTTTGTCGAAACACATAGGGAATCACTACCTATGGATGAAACTCAAACTCAAGAAATTAAAAAAAGAAAGAAGCATGGTTGAAATTGGAGGTAGTCAGAAACACAAGAGCTTAAATAGAAAAAGCAAAGCACTACATGAATTGAAGAATGTAAGGATTCCTTATGATCAAGAGTGCCATTATCAAATTCTCTCATTTCCTTTCTTGAGTGTAAACAAACCATTGGACTCTTTAATTAATAAATAGGTTATATTACACAATCAATGAGTATTGTTCATGGGAATATGATGATATGGTCACTTATTTTTCTTCTGCTACTATTGTGTTGCTGCAAAGTTAAGACTCATCTCCTTAGTGCACAAAGATAGTTAACACGACAAAAACAAAAGTATTAATTATATACAGTGCTGCTATTTAGTAAGAGCATAGTCTCCTAGGTGGTGACAATACAAAATGACATGCTGACTAGTAAAAAGCATCATCTCCAAGGGGTAAGAAAATACGATATCATACATAACATGGTGCAAATGAATGGTCTGGAAAGAACAGTTAAGTATTAGGAAATACCCTCTTAACCAACTAAGCTTGATCACCAAGGTAGCAAGCTTACAATGCACATGATATTATCGTTGCTCAAAGCGCGATTGATCAATTACCTTAAGTCAAAATTACATTGTTGATGGCAAGTGAGAGCATTGCTCCAATGTGAGACACAATAGATGAACCAAGGCTGGTTACAATCTTATTTTGATGAAAAAATGTATTACACAAATGCTCTACAACTTAATTAAGCTACATTTAATAAGAAAAACTTGTTTTTGATATGTTTAAGCTTTAATGTGCATATATGTATTTGTGTTTATATGTGTGTTGTCCTCTAAAAATTGTCTAGGAACAAATTGTCATGCCTCAGTCTTGATCGCAACCTTCGTTGAAGACTTAATTGGTCTAATCAAAGTGTAAATCAAGTACGACAAATGGAGCAAAACAAGATGCATAGACTTAATTGCAGGTCACGTTGAGGGCTAGACAAGTTTAACTGCAAGGCACGATAAGTTTAATTCTAAGCTCGACAAGCACAAACTTGGTGTGGGGTAAATTGAGGTACGATGAGTTTAAGGCACAACAGTTTAAATAATAGTCGTTTGCAAACTTTTAAATTTGAACGTTGGAGTTCTTTTGAGGGTGAACACTATGTTTTTAATGCTAATGTATATGGAATGTTTTGTGATTTTTAATAGAGATTAAAGGAAGAGAAGAGGTAGAGCTTAATTTGCAAATATTATGTAAAAATAGTCTCTATTTTGTGTTTTTTTTAAGTAAATAATGCCATTCGTGACATTAGTGAGCTAATATTGTAAGATACTATTTACGCATTTGTTTATGGGTGCTCTAGTGAAGTCCTCATGTATTGAGACACTTGTGTGAAGTCTTACGTGTTGGGTAAGCATTGATGAAGTCCTGTGTTTGAGGCAATACGAAGTCCTTTGTTGGTTAGGTATTGTTGTGAAGTCCTCTTTGTGGGGCAATTGTTTTGATTGAATGATTATGTGAAATCGTCATTGAGTGAGACAAATTGTAGACCGTGGAGACTAATAGGCGCCGAACTCCATGTTAAATTTGGTGTAATCTTCTCCTTCACTTATCTCTTTATTATTATTGTTGCAATTGTGTGTAAAAGGACAAAAGAGATAATGGTTTGTTAAGTAAGCCTAAAATTAGTTTAAAAAGCTGCTTCATAGTTTCTGCTTCCTTAATATGTGTGTGTAATCAAGCATAGTGATGCCTGGTTCTTCAACAATTAGGATCAGAGTTGGTCTCTAAGGTTAATACTTAACCGCATCTAAGAAAAAATTTTCTATGGTTTTTGAAAACACTAGGCTTGCGAGTTTTTATGTGCTAAAAAATGAGTTGCTTATTAAGTGTAATTTAAGTATTTTAGTTGAGTGTCATATCTTTACAAATGAGCTTTTAGCTGGAATGCTTAATTGTGGGAATTAAGTTGCATTTAATAAGTTGTTTATTATATAAAGCTTGGGAACTTTTAATTAAGCATTACATCTTTTACAAGTGAGCTTTTACCCGAATACTTAATTGAGGGGAAGCAATATTATGCAATAATTGTTCTCGTCAAAAAAGAGGAGATTGATGAACCAAGGGTGATTACAATCTTATTTTGATAAGAAATTATATTACACAAATGCTCAACTTAGTTAAGCCATATCTGATAAGCAAAACCTATTTTTGCTATTTTTAAGCTTTAATGTGTATATATGTATTTGAGTTTGTATTTATGTTTATTTGTGTGTTATTTTCTATAGATTGTGTAGGAACAAATTGTCATGCCCCAGTCTTGATCACTGCCTTCATCGAAGGCTCGATTGTTTTAATTAAAGTGTAAATCCAAGACGTGATAAATGTAACAAAATAAGATGCATAGACTTAGTCGCAGGTCACGTCAAGGGCTTGACAAGTTTAACTCCAGGGCACAATAAGTTTAAATATGAGGCTCAATAAGCACAGACTTGGTCGCAGGGTAAATTGAAGCACAACGAGTTTAAGGCATGATAAGTCTAGTGTGTGACAATTTAAAAATAGCCATTGTAGACTTTTAAATTCGACCGTTGGAGTTTTTTTGAGGGTGCACGACTCTATTTTTAAAATTGATATATATATATATATATATATAATGTTTTGGGGTAATTTTTAGTAGAGATTAAAGAGAGAAAGAAGTAGAGCTTGACTGCATATCTTATGTAAAAGTACTCTCTATTTTATGTTTGTTTTTGTTAAGCGAATAGTATTATTCGTGAGATTAGTGAGCTAATATTGTAAGATACTCTTCACGCATTTTTTGTGATGTTCTAGTGAAGTCCTCATATGTTGAGGCACCTATGTAAAGTCCTACGTGGTGGGAAGGTATTGAGTGAAGTCCTCTATTGGTGAGGCATTGTTGTGAAGTCCTCATTGTGGGACAATTGTTTGGATTGAATGAATTATGTAAAGTCCTCATTGAGAGAGACAAATTGTGGATTGTGGAGACTAGGAAGTGGGTCGAACTCTACGTTAAATCTAGTGGAAAAGAAATCTTTTTCTTCCTTTATCTCTTTATTGTTATTATTGTAATTATGCGTAAAAAGATAAAAGAGATAATGTTAGTTCAGTGACCTTAAAATTGGTATAAGATACTGCCTCGTAGCTTTCGTTTCCGTAATATGTGCATTTAATCAAGCTTAGTGATGCATGATTTTTCAACAATAGCCATAATAATATTCAATACTCCTTGATTTGCTACTACTAAGTGAAAGCATTATTTTCTAAGGACAAACACATACTACTATTGGCCTAAGTGGCACCTTGCTATTCATTAATATGAACAAACAATCAAGTAAAAACAATACCAAGTAATAATAGTGTAGAGTCAATGCAAATAGTGTATTACTCCAAAAGAATATTATGACAAGTTGTTTCTAAAATAGAAGTAAAGGTATCAGCTAATCTAAGCTATGCTCGATGATCTAAGCATACTTTAGACTTTAAGTCTCCAATGGAGTTACCAAGAATGTATGGGTAAGGATCCAATTGCAACGATCATGTACATGCTGCATGACTATCATGATACATGAGACCTAGGGAAACAATATGTATGAAAGTGATCAAGAGAATTATGTAAGGAGGAGGAGTAGGTAGTCTTAGTAGGCCTAACACACATGTGACAGGTGAGGGAGTTAAAAAGCATTAACCTCACTATGCATAATGAAGAATATTTGTCCTTGAGTGGGACAAGTGTTTGATTCACTAAGATGAGAATCTAACAACACAATGGCACTAAGGGTTTTTATAGGGAATCTACTTATCATTGTTTTCTGTTAGATGAGATGGAACTAATAGTTATGATGAGTCCCCTTCATAATGGATATTAGAATGGGTTCCTTTATAGACCCATACCCATTAAGGCCTTTATTTGTAATGTTGAAATTAGGCAAACCAATTCAATAGACCCTACTCTAAGCATATCATGCCAAGTCTCTCTTGATCATCCAAAATAATTAGGTTTAACTCTCTAAGTCCTACCACCTTAGCTCAGAGAGTTAAATCCAAATAAAAATTAAGCTTAAAGTCTTTATAATCAAATTCATACATCTACAATTTAAACTTCAATGAGTATCATGATTTGTCTTTATTGGACTTCAATATAACTATGAAACTTTAATAATAAAAAAAATAAAAAAATAAAACTTCTAGTACATTTGGTAACTTAAGCATAAAGTGGAATTGGAACTAAAATGAAGAACTAAGTGAAAAAAATATTTACTTTGAGATCACTTCTTATAACATGATGATAAAAAATAAAATAAAAGTTTTCTTGTCCAATACCTAATCAATTTTCTTTTATTTCCCTTTTTAAGACAAATTAAACAATAAAAATGCAATATTTCCTTTATTTTTCCCATGGATTTAGTTCAATAGAAAATCATATATCAATTGAATTAAATAAAACAAAAAAACTCTAGATGAAGTTTAGAGATATGATAACGCAATTGGATTAACCATGCATTCATCAAAGATAATTACACAAACAAAACTTGACCAACTAGTGAGAATAATGTTTATCTTCAAGACTAGAAAAGAGAAAAAAAAAAGTGATTGTAACGAATCCTAAAGAGGATAGCATAATCCATACAAGGGGATTGCGATAAAAATAAAATAAAAAAAACAAATAATCGAGATAAAGTATTATTCAAAAACCTACAGCAAATCAATATCTTTACCGTCATGATCTCTTCAAACATACCATATGTTGTAGAAGCTGGTAGATTGCGGTGGATTGCTAAAGGTGGAAATAATAGAAAACATATATGACGATCTCTATTGAAAGAGAAAATGAATCAAGGACATTGAAATCACCGGTAACACATCTGTAGGTTTTAAGGTGTTAGAAAAATAAAGTTTAAGAGGAGAGGTGATTGTATGGGTCCCACCAATGTTAGGGTTTTCTAAGGGTTTTTTTTTCAAATACTTATGTGTCAGAAAGGAAGAGAGTTCATTTATATATAGAGTGCCCCCAATGGTTAGGGTTTTCTAAGAAAATTATTATTATAATTATTATTATGTATGTGTGAGAAAGGAATAGAGCTAAAACAAATACAAATTACACTTTACCATTTCTACTCTCTATTTTTCAAACCTGGGGTCTTGGACTGAGGCTTGGTGTGAAGTCTTAGGGAGCGTTGGTTCCATTATTTATGGGACAGGACTGGACAAAATCCATGGTCCATGGTTTGTTTTTATTTTATTTTTTTTATTTTTGTTTGGGGAAGGGTGGGAGGCTTGGGACTGGACAAGATGTCTGTCACGCCCTATAGGGTACTCTAAACGTAACATCCGCCACATGCCATACAAGACTCTCGAATTACCACCTTAGTCTTTCGAGGGCCTCGTAGATGTAAGGCTACCTTTATGACAATAGAATACAAGTCCGAATGGAGATAAAAGCTTAACTTGGCATACATTAGTAGTAGTATAACTCATGATGCATAAATAAATATTACATTTACTAAGGGGCATTCCCCCGCAAAAGAATATTTAGTGGCCTTATACAGTCATCTAAAGTCTTAAAAGTTTCCTATGAAAGTCTAAATAGAAATTCCAAATTCTAGGGGAAACTCCTAGCTCTTGTACCTGTATGGTCGGGTGACGCTGTCTAAGTCATATATTCGGTAGCTGCAAAAGGAAGAAACTGTAGAGATGTAAGCTAACTAGCTTAGTGAGTGAAATCTTCCACAACAACATTCATGTCACAACAGTTCAAACAAGTGATTATACAAGCAAGTGAATGCACCAAACACATGAGAACAACATACATATGACTAGCCGGAAATAATATATGGATGGACTTGCGCCCTCCATCCCGGGTTAGCAGATTAACGAATACTGCAGTACTAACTTTATACCGTTTATGGTTCATGGGTAACCAACAATTATTTCGTTTCTGGATTACGATTAACCCACAATTAATCTCGTTTATGGATCACGATTAACCAACCAATTAATCTTGTTTATGGATCACGAGTAACCAACCAATGCTAATGCTCCTTCCCATTATGATATGCATATGTCTGAATTTGGCATTAGTCCGAATAGTTGATTAAATCATTTAATTCAGGTGATCAAACAATTTCTCAAACAATACATCATAACCAACTATACAACCAGAAATTATCATCCGGTTTCGATATTCTTATTTTTAGTTCTCATATCATCATCAACATACAATTTCCCATTATTCCCCATCCTACATATTCATTTCTCTTGACCTACACTCTAGTGCACTAAATTATCAATCACATACAATAAACGAATTGGGAAGAGAAAACTCACTCTGCCATTGGTTCGCCGTCTCTTAGTAGTAATAATCCGAGGGTAAAGACTCGACGTCCTAATAAGTATTCTACCATCTAAGAATACCAAAACACTAAGACAACTTAGCAAAATCGAAATTCGTGTCATTTCCGAAGTCCCGATTTAAAATGGTCATAACTTGGCCGTTTTAACTCGGAATTTCACAAATTTTATATCAATTTCTATCTACTTCGAAAGAGCTTTCTAAACCTGTTTTTTAAATCAAGTTTTGAAAACATTTAAGTCTCAAAAATGAAGGATCAGTTCTGACCAGTAGGTTTGTTGATTTCCAAAAGTGTGATTTTCATGAATGCTCTTGAGGTTCCTAAGTGTAGAATGAAAATAAATGCCATGGTAATGAATTTCCTTATCATGAATGTCATGATATGAACCATATGTGCTTAAGTTCTTATAAATTTATAGATTAAAAGAATTTAAATAATCTTTATCTTAGGAAACCCTTTCATGCCATTTGTTAACTAGTAGATTTGATACACTTGGTCACTCTTACTTGTTCTAAGGATTTTCCTTAGGAAAATTCTATTTACTCTAAAGAAAAATTGACCCTTACATTAACTATATCCTAAGGCCTTTATTTCTTTAATTAAATCTTCATTTGTAAACTTATAAGTGAGTCTTATAATAGGGTTGATCCAAAAATCCGAATTTTGCAAAACTCATTCTTAAGTTAATTTCTTTAAGAAAAATGCATTTTATACTTAGAACTTTAGGTATTTACTTCTATACCCTAAGGACTTTATTTATTTAAGAAAATACCATTTTTGAGGTTGGAAAACTAGTGTTTTTAACCACCTATTGAGTATTACGAATTTTCCCTACAAGAACTTCCAACCCAAAATTTCTATTTGACTTCATCTCCTGTTTTAAATATTTCCCTTGGTAAAAACTCATTTAAACTCATGAAAACTATCATAGGCTTCATTTTTCTTATAAAATACATGTTTTGAAGCTGATAAAAGGGTTTTTAAGCTAGGTTTTCCATGTCATCCGAATTTACCCTATTTCATTTCTTGAAAAGAGCTTTCCTTTTTGGTTTCCTTAACTCATCCACCTAGAGATCTATATACTAGCAAGCTTATTTACTCAAGACAAAGGTCTTGATGACTATTAATGCACAAAAACTCAAAATAGAGATGAGATCTTAAATGCCTACATGAATATGGATGGTAAAATGATAGATCTACCATCTTAAATGCTTAAATAGGTTTTGAAAACATAAAAACTAAATTTTTATGAAAGGTCTTTTGTCACGCCCCAAAGTGTGCTCTACACGTGACAGTCCGCCACACTCAATATTTAAACTCAAGTAAGACAATCTTAGTCTTCCCATGAGTTTGAACATCGGGTGTAAGGCTTGCTCTCAACATTTATAGGCCATACTTTGCTTCGTAGTAGCTTAAGGAGACATACATAGCAGCAAGAACGTAAATCATGAATGTCTTACAGAAAATTATTCTATTACATGAACTAGGGGGCATACCCCCAATTCAATACTAAAAATTTTCAAGCTCACGAAATTCCTTGTATTATCCTTCGGACACTGGTTCCTGGAAACAGGATTAGAAGTTCATTTCTACTTTTAAGACCCGGCCTTAATGAAAGCTCCTCAACCTCTAAGAGCTGTACCTGATGTCCACGGGTCCTCGAAGATAGCCAAGGTGTTCATACTGCAACAGGAAACTATTGGGGTATAAGCTACGCTAGCTTAGTGAGTGAAAACTTCCGAATCACAATTAATACAAAACATTCAAGCAAGTAGTTAATCAACCAAGTGGAATGCAACAAACGAATGAGTTCAACAAACATATGACCAACCGGAAATCATATGTGGATGGACTTGCGCCCTCCATCCCGGGTTAGCAGATTAATGAATCCTGCAGTACGACGCCGTTTAAGCTCACGATCAACTAACAATATTTCGTTTTATGGATCACGATTAACCAACAAATTCGTTTTATGAATCACGATTAACCAACATATTCGTTTTATGGATCACGAAAAACCAACCAATGCCAATGCTCCATCCTCCATCGTGATATGAATGAATCCAATTACCGTTGCAGTCGAATATACATTAATTCAATTCTTTTAGGTGTCCAACAAGTGTTCACAAACATTCAATATAAGATACTAGTTAATCAGTCAATAGTTTAACACCCGGTTTCGATATTTCTTAAGTTCCATTCCACGCATCAACAGCAGACAAATACATATATAATTCCCATATACCCCATCATGCATATTCGTTTTTTTATCTTTGCCTACACCACTAGTGCCACTACATTACAATCACAATCATTAATTGAGAGTGGAAGTAAAACTCACTCGGCCATGGTATGCCGGTCTCTTAGCAACGGTGGTCGGGTGATACGGTCTCGTCACGTTCGGGCTCACCTACCAAATAAGATTAGCCTAATAAGAATCTCATCACTAAACTAATTCAAACTATGTATCTAAACTACACAAAATCGGAATTCTCGCTATTTGCGGAAGTTCCAACTTAAAACGGCCATAACTCGGTCATTTTAACTCGGAATTTCGCAAATTTTATATCGATCTCTATCTACTCTGAAAAATCTATCTATTTCTAATATTAATTTCAAGTTTTGAAAACATTAAGGTCACGGAACAGTAGGATCAGATCTGTTCCATAACCTTCCAATTCCGAAAATTTGCTTTGCTTTTGATGAGAACGTTCTAGTTGATGATTCATGTATAAATGGTATATGAATGAATTTCTAACATGAATATCATGTAATGAACTCCATTATGCTGATTTTGATGATCTTTGAGTATGGACTCTTATGAATTCCTAACTATTAGGAAATTCCTTGATGATTCCTTATAACAAGTCATTATTACCAATCTTACCTCCCCTAATGTTTTTATGATTTTATCCTTAGAATTTACTTATCATCTAATTAAAAATGAGTTCCCAACTTCCATATTAATCATCACCTTCATTCATGCATAAAAATCCATATTTTTCATTGAGTAAATATGTGTTTGAATGGGCTACTTAGAAAAATCCGAATTTTGAGATTTTCATTTTCTTGCAATTTCCTTATGAGAAAACTTATTTAATGCATCAAAAATTGGGACTCCAATATATGTATTATCTAAAGACTTCATTTAGTTCATAAAAACATGTCATCTAAGCTTGAATACTAAGTGTTTATGTAGGCACCATCCACAAATACGAATTTAACTACAACTCACTATCTCAATTTTTTCATTTTAACTCTACTACTTGTTCTACATTTTACTCATGCCTAAACTCATTTAGACTTGTGAAAATCATTCCTTCAAGACACCTATTAACATATCCTTCATGTTTCATGAAAATACAAGTTTTGAAGTGGTTTGGTGGCTTTTAAAATAGGGTTTCAAAGTCATCCGAATTTTCAACTAAGCTTTTCTAACAAAATAATTTCTTTTCCAAGTTTCTAGTCTTCTATACATGTAGATCTATCATTTAACATATCTATACATAGCAAAGCTACACTTTCATGATCATCAATGCATGAAAATCAAAATAAACACATGAACATGAATGTAGATGAAGATGTGAATGTCTAAACACTAGATCTACTAAATATCATGCATGATTCATGGATTTCATGGCATAAACATTGATATCTATGCATAATCCCTACTTTACATGCATAAACACAACACTATCATCAACAAAAGCTCATTTAAACTTTAGATCCACTTCTTGTGATGGCTTGAGATTCTTGTATTAGTGTTTTCTCATCCTTAGCATTTGCTCATGGGGTTTAAGGTGGAAAACACACAAGAAAAGTCTTGCCATTACAAGATTTAGGAGTAATAACTTAAGAATCATCACCTAAGGAAGGCTTTGATGAAGAAATGAAGAAGAAAAGAGCTTGTTGTGTGTGTGTGTGGAATGGGGAGGGGCTCACGGCAACATGGGGGAGAGAAGAGGGAGTGTTTTGTGACTTTTTTGGAAAATGAAGAATGAAAATGAAGAGAGAGAATAAACATTTAGTATATATATTAAGTGGATTAGGGTTTTAGTTAATAAAATAGATAAAGAAAAGGCACAAATGAGGGGGAAAAGAAGGGGAGGGGCGCCAGCCATATGGGGGAGGGGATGTGTGTGAGTGTGAAATTTGATAAATTTGAAATTTGTATAATAAAATATAATAAAAGTGATAATTTAATAGGAGACAAAAATTTCTTGAAAAAAAAAATATAATTGAGTAGTTGTAAGGATGTAAGAATAGGGTATAGATAGTGTGTGGTGTAGGTTGTATTTGCAAATAGTAGACAAGACATCTACTTTACCAGTTGTAACGAAAACACGGGAAAAGGCTATAACTGTAATTTTTATAGCCCGGAAAATTATAAAATTGATATTTTTGGAGTCCTTATAAAATTATGGTTCTAATGAATATTCCGGAACATTTTCTGAATCCGTGGCCCGGGGCACGCTTTTCCGTAATTGAGCTCGGGAAGGCTCGGAATTGAAAAATTCCCGAATTTAAAACTTTCAAAGGTTTAAATATACTTTAGAACAATAATTCAACTTCATTCACTTTATAAAACTTCTTTCATTATAAAACCAAAGGAAAGCCAGATTTAGGGTTCCTAGACTCCTCTCACTAAGCTTGCACTAGACTGATATAGAGTTTCGTTCTTCGGTTTTTTGAAGTTTATTCGATTACTACGATGCTAGGGTATATATTACAAGAATAAAATAGAAAAAAATAAATTATGTAATGAATAGTGGTAGGTCGTATTGAAAGACCCCCCTAATTACCGGTAGTACAATGATACAGGTAAATTTGCAAAAATCATGAAATTCTAGCTATTCAAAACTTATAAACTAACATTTTAAAGATTATCATAAAACATGAGTCTAACGGCATAAATATCATATTTCTAATATTGCGGATCTCCGAACGCACTTTTCGAAGTTAGTATCTGACTGGATGGGAATAGATCGAACATTCGTTAATCTCATCTTTCCAGAGCATCCTAAACTTAATACGAACCGATTATGCCCTTTCCTCTTATTCCAACTCCTTGGTTTAGGAATAGGAGATTGCCGGATCTAGGTTACAGAGTTTCTTCGGAGTTTTGGGGACTTATGTTCCCCGGTTAACCTTTCAGTTTACACCATTGCCCATATAAAACTGATATTTTATACTTATATGACTTATCTGCTTGGTGAGATTTATTTTAAGGGCGATTTTCATAAGTATTTAATATCTCACAACGTTCTCGGAATTCTTCGGATTGAGTTTTATTCCCGAAGGTTAATCACTATTTACTTCTTAGCAATTTGCTTTAGGGCTCTATTTTACCCGAATTTATAAGTTAGAGTTAAATAGGAAATTTTTCGTACATAGAGGTTTCATAATGGAAGTATATTGAGTTGCTATTTTATTTCTGAGATTTCTTATTTTTCTCACGGTTCAGAAATTTCCAGATTCGTTCGGAGTTTGGGACTTATCACGCCGACCATGACTATGAGGGAGGGGTTTTGATTTTTATTTAACTTGTTTTGATAGTTTTGTGTATTAAAAGTCATAAATGATAATAATTATTTAGATACAAATAATTCTTGGAAAAGAAAATGTAATGGAGTGTTTGTAAGGATGTAAGAGTAGGGTATGGCTTGTGAGTGTAGTAGGTTGTACTTGTGAATAGTAATGAATAGTAATCAAGACAACTTAATTACTGGTAGTAAGAAAATAGGAATAAAAAGGCTATAACTGTATTTTTCATAAACCAAAAAATTATGAAATTCATATTTTTGAAATCCTTATTTAATTTTGATTCAAATGAGTATTCACAAGTAACTTTTTGAAATTCAAGTTTCGGGGCACGCTTTTCTGTAATGGGTCTCAGGAAGGTCAAAAATTGAAATTTTCTCAAAATCTGATCTTTTCTTAGTTTGAAATAGATTCAAGAACTATATTCAAGATTAATTTTTCTTTAAAAAGTTTCTTAATTGGAAACCGAGGAAAAGCCAGATTCAGGGTTCCCAAGTCTCACTCCTATCTTAAGCTATTCCGGTTTAGGGTTTTAGTTTCCGGTTCTCGAGTCATCTTGGTTACTAGAAAAACTGGGGTTTACAATGTCCTTGAAGGACTGGACAAATTTTAAAAAATTTGTCCCATATGGATAATGGAACAAGACATTATAGCACTGGATAACTAAACCTTTTCTTTTTGAAGCTTGATTATGCCCCTTTTCAAACTAATAGTTTTTTCCTTAATCTTCAACACTTGAACCCCGAACCTTAACCCTAACTTAGTTCTCTTCTTCCTTCAATGCCTAAAATTGAACCCTAACCCTAACTCAGTGAGTAATTTTACTTGGTCCTTAGCTTTATAAGTCTCTCTCTCTCTCTCTCTCTCTCTCTCTCTCTCTCTCTCTCTCTCTCTCGTTTTCCATGGGAGTAGATCATAATCAAATTTAATTTTTTTTTGTTTTGCAGGCAAATCTCATCCAAAAAGTGCGAAAAGTAAGTTCTAGTCCATTATATCACATACACATGGTTGATTTTGATAAATCTCTTGTATCCCCCTAACTGATCAAATTAGTTTTTTTTTTCTTTTTTGAGAAATGAAAAAATTAGTGCGAGGAATTGGAACCCTTGTTTTGTCTAGAAGAGAAAGGGTTGAGTTTTATGTTGTTTTTATGCAATGGAAGTTGCTAGTCATTTTGGATTCTAAATAGATCTAGGATGTATTGTGCATGGAGGGTTTTTTGTCAGTATTTAAGCCTAGTGTGTGATCCATATCTAAAAAATTCTTCTTCTATGTTAATAGTTAAATCTACTAATGTCAGGCTAATTATGGTATCTGTCAAAAAGTACTGCAGTGTAGGTTCAATGAGAGAACAATCTCCTGTAGCATGAGCAATTTGTGATTGTAATTAGATACATATGAAGATACATGCTACATCTCTATGTTTTGGATAGACTGTTGAAGGAGAAAATTTTGTCAATGGGTGTCATGATGGATTGTTATGAGACAATTTTCGTTTTTGTTTTTTCTTTTATGGGTCATTGGTTTCATGAAATTTTTATGAATGGTCCATCTCGTATGATAAACTTCTTAGTTTTTTTACCTACTGCTGCTTCTATATTAAAAGGATGTTTTAAAGAGAATGAATATGGATATAGAGAATTTAATTTGCAGATTTTCTTTTTGCTAACTTCGAGCCATCTCCTTTTAGTTCATCCTTTCATGGCTCACTTGAATTTTTATACTTTTGAATTGATCAAATAGTTGTTTGATTCCTTGTCCTTGCATGCTGGTGTTAATAATAGTGCTTAGTTTTGATGGGTGGTTTGCTGTTGTGTTATTGGTAACTTTATATTTACTCCGATATTTATGATTCAAGAAACTTTACTAGTAGTAAACCAGTCGAAAATTTTTATTTATTATTTTGGATCCTATCAGGTGCTATGTTCTTCTCTAATAGTTTCTTAGTTTTTCCTTTATATGTTTTAAACCAAATTCTTTTCCGGGTCTCTATCTCTACTCTATTGTAATGCATTGTGTGCATATGATGATTTTGAACAATAACAAGCCATTTGTGTTTAACCACATTAAACAACTTGCACTATGTCATCGGTGAATTTTTTTTTAAATCCTATCATGCATATTAGTGGATGATTGTCTTATATGCTTTACTGAAATACTTTTACTTTGTGTGTGTGTGTGTGTGTGAATGTAGATCTAACATGCAAAGATGGCTGAGAATGTTGCAAATGGAATCACAAACAACTAATAAACCACCTCTGACTCTATTACCTTTGCGTTTTGCCAAATTTTTTCAGCTAAATATGCATTACTGACCATTAATGACCTCATTTTCTTTTCCCTAGGATTGCATCTTTAGGAGATCTGGCTATTGTGATGATGATGTGGTTTTGGCATCTGCCTAAATGACCGGTTGATTCATTATGTTGAACCTGAATATCTAAATAGCTATAAAATATTTCCATTCAATTGCAATCATTCATACAGTTGAGCTCTTATAGAGGGCAACTACGAAGTGTTCAGTAATCAAGCACACGCATTTACCTTGTCAAACTTGAGCTCTTATAGTGGGCACAATATGTAGTCCCTTATATAACTAATAGGACTTTTAAGATTATACAGCACTTGTCAATTTTGGTGGTGGACTTTTGGCTACATAATTGTGCTTTCGAGAATGCTAGGCTTACTTCCGTCAAGCTATTTCGAGTACATATTGATGCATTGTGGGAGCCACTCTAAGTTGTTGATATCTTCAATAATGACTAGGTGGGTTCATCTTATAACAATCTTTATGTATAGTCTTTTCGTTTAATTTGTGTTCCATTTTGGGCTTATTTTTCTTAGCAATTTTCAGGCCTATAAGTTGGCTTTATTAACCTTAACAACAAAGCTATATGAGTGACTTTCTGTGACATACTCTTTGTCTTGCAACTACACATTAAGGAATGCTGATTATAGGCTTTGCCTTGAGAGAAAGCATGGCATGTATGAAGGAAACTCTGGACAAAATAGTAGACAATTCTGAGCTTAATGTGCCAAAAATCTTACTTGACAGTGCAAGGAAAATTAACTTTTTGGGTAGGAAGGATTTTTCCAAAAATCACGAAGAGGAATTGGGAAAAATTGATGAGGAGGTTGTTCTCCAGGGACTTAGTGAAATTTCCCTTGAAGCTTAAGAATATATACTTCGTCTGTATTTAAATTAATTACTTAGGTATGGCCTTTCTCTTGAAGGAGTCAACATTTAAATTATGATTGTGGAGATTGATCCTTCTTTTCCATGGGTAGCTATATGATGGTATTATGTCATGGCTACAATTCCTAGGCCTTCACTTCTTTTGCTGGTCATAAACTACATATTCCGTTTCCATGGCATTATGATTTGTTCTAATGTGAAGTGGAATTTGCTCATTAAGCATATGCTTTAGGGAACTTTTTGCTCTTTGAATACTATTGAGAGTACAGAGAGAGATATCTGAATACCATTTTGGTGGTAAAAAAATAAATGGAACTCTTGTTTGTACATTACTTCTCTCTTATTGCTAGTGAATTAGATCTTTTCCACCATGAGGATTTGGCATATGGTTTCTTCTAGCCTTGGGTGGTTTTTTGTGTCAAGGCATCTTTTGGTTCCTTTTTTCTCTAGATATTGATATTAGATAAATATTTAACTTCTATAGAAAATTGTCTCCCCCATTTTTTCCATAAGCAATCTCTTACCTATAACTTAATACCTTCTTCTTTTATTTAATTAATTATTTATTTTATTTAGTAAATGAAGTTGATAGATTCAAAAGAACAATTTTTATTTATAAATTTTCTAAATCGTTTTCTTCTCAATTATGGCCTTACAAGGCAAGCGCACCCATCAGATATAGCATAGAGAAATGATCTAGGTCATATTCCTAGGGAACGTTGATGAGTACTTCTACTCACTTTTTTCCTATTATCAAGCTAAAAAATCATATTTGGTTTTATATACATAGAAACAAAACTAAGTTTAATATTCACAGATTTTATAGCAAGCATGCAAAAGGATAAATCAATTCACAAGGTTGCTTGGGTCATGCTTCACCTAAGATCTATTCATATGACTCAAGAATTTTCTTAAAAAGTTGTAGTGATTATTGAACCATCGGATTCACTAAATTATGCTAAGGCTTCTCTCAAAGTCAAAAGCACCTAAACCTAAGCCAAACTGCCAGAATCTCTTCCTGACTATTAGCAACTTAAATTGGTATAAAGAACAAGAATCCTTCATTTTAAAACCAAATTGACGAATTTCAAAATGAGTGACAAAAGATTTCACCATCCTTATCTCTTGGTGATTATGAGTAATCTCATCAATAGCTTTAGATCTATTCATTGAATCAACCTCTCGGTCTATTTTTAGCAAAAATCAAACATGAATCCAATGGGATACGCCATCCAATTAGACTCATTCTTAGGCGCAAACTATTGAATACAATAAAATCAACATGTTTTGAAATTAAGAACAAATGAATCACATGAAATCAATCAAGGATCCACAATACTCAAGCAATATTAAACTACTCCTCCATAGATAGAACAATATAAACCAATAACAAGGAGAAATAGAAAGGATCTAAAATTAGATTAGCAATACAAACAATGCTCCTTGATAGATTGATACACTCAAGCACAAATGCTGCTGTGAAAATACATAAAAGTATGTTTTTTCTTGTCTCTATCTCTCCTTTTCTTGTTCTTCTCCCCTTTGGTTCTTCCCTCCATCTTCATTTTATAATGATCTTTGTATAAATGAAATTGAATGCTCATTGATGGAGGAAATGGGAAGTTACGGGAGTTACGGGTCCCTTGGCTTTCCAAAGTAACACCCTTTTAATGTCCAATAGACGTTTCTTTAATAAATAGGGGATTACTATTTAATAAAAAAGCCGTTCTCAAAAAGTAACGGACTGTCAAATCTACAGGTTTGGGGACAGGTCGTGTCACTAGGCATGTCAGGCTGTTTTCCTTTATGTGAAAATTGACACGGCTGGGGACACGGCTTGTCTCAGAGTCGTGTAACAGGCTGTGGACTTTCTTCTTCATTGACACGACTTGGGACATGACTTGTCCCAAAAATATCCTTTGTAAAGTTAATTTTTCATATTGACACGGTTTGTGACAGGTCATGTTGCTGTTGTGTCTTTTCAAAACTTAAGATTTAGACCTTGATTGTGCTTTTCCTTGACATGGTTGAAAGACATGGCATGTCTTTGTTGTGTTAACTACTTTTTTGTCCAAACTTTGCATTTTTGACTCGTTTTTCCTTCTTTTTATAAAATATCTTCTTTAAAGACCTGAAAGCATAATTTATTATTTTTAAGTGCTAAATTCATTAATTTATCAATAAAATGATCAATAAAAATCCATTTTGGCATTCATAAAATAGGAATAATTTTGGTTTATCAAATTCCCCCCACACTTGAGTATTTGTTTGTCCTCAAGCAAACAATAAGGACAATAAAAATCTCTCATCAAATATGCTCAAAACTTTCCACAAGTTAAAACTCATATAGCATTCATTTTGGATCATAGCGACTTACTTTTGTACCTACTGCTCAAATCTATCATATAAATGTAATTAGCATACAATAATAAAAATTCTAAGGTTAATCCAGGTAAGTTAAACTTTACCCTTACCATTTAATAGCAGATTCCAAAGTCACAAAATAGAACCAAAGTCAATCAATAGTAAAATAGACCCGATTAGATTTCACCACCAATTAGCAGGTATATAAGCCTTCAACCATTTCTCTAAACTCAACAAGCTAGAATGAAAGTATTTGGTATCCATCATTCCCCTAGATTTTTCCTTTTTTGAAATTATTATTATGAGCAAGAATTCTCTTAATAGCTTTCAGAGGGATTTCCTCTAGATAGGGTGTAGCCCGTATCTTTTCAGCTTTATTTGCCTATCCATCTTCTTGTTATAGTGAGATCCTTGAGTTGGCACATCCCGAGCTCATCACCCAAGTGACCAGGTTTTAAAAGGGACCCTAACGAACTCTCACTCACTCTAACTTTCAAATTTAAGACTCTTAACTCACTTATCTGAGTTAGTGGAGTAAGGGCTATGATTTTTTTTTTTTTTTTTTTCAATTGTCTATAGGAAGCTTTTATAGTCAATAGTGGAGTCAGACTTCGCTCTTCTGAGGGACCAAAGCCCGCCCATATCAACTAAGCTTTTAATTTTAGTTTAGCACAACAATTGATTAATTTTAAAAAAGAATCAATAAGTGATTGATTTCACATACCCCTTTCACAAAAGGTTAGAAGGGCTCTCAAAATGTTTGAAAGAAGAATATACAAGCTAACAGGCTAAGAAATATAACTGTTTAAATTTCAACTAAGGATTTCACTTCATTTCTAGACTCTAAATTCCATTGCTAAATAGCAAGTGAGTTTACTCCACCTAGATTTCATCTTACAATTTCAACTAAGTATACTAATCACAAAATAGATGAGTAAGGTACTATAAGTCACTTTTTATATGAATGCAAATAAACAACAGAGTATATTTTCAAGATTTATTCAATTAAAGCACATTTGCAAAGTGTAAATAGGGAACTTTGACAAAATTCAAAATCAAGCTCAAAATAATGTGATCATGAAAAGCATAAAAACAAATTATTCCTTTCAAAAATATCCCTCCCCCAAACTTAATTGGGACATTGTCCCCAATGTCAAAATATATGCAAAAGTGAGGAAAGAAAAAGAAAAAGAACTTCCCTATTTTAGTACCAACATTCAGCTGCAAGATAGTCATATTTTCAGGAAAATTGAGCAGCTATGAGAACAAGTCATATCAGAGTGCATCTAGGCTGCAAGACAAACGACAAAACGAAGAAATCAAAACAATGGTTAGCACTCATGATCCTACTAGTGAGCCCTAAAGAGTCCTCCTAAGATTGAGTGCCCAATCAATATAGTCATCCAAAATCAGAAATCAGAAAAATCATCATCATTCAATCAAGGAATCAATATCCTCATCTTCATTATATTTAGCCAATGCTCTCCAAGTAAACAACATATTTCCTGCTAATTGCCTCTCCAAGAACACGTTGTATTTTTCTTGTTCTATTCTTGATATTGGTTGAGTGGGTCTCCATGGATCTGGAGCTCGTCTAAGTGGGGTGTTGTGAAGACAAATGCTTTCTTGCTACTTGCTTTTGCCTCATCCTAAAAAGAATAAAAAAATTTAGACCACAATTGAGAAAGAATTCAAATGAAAATGAAGAATTAGTAATACTTAAACTCACAAAAGTCATGCTAACAGCTCATTACAATAGATATCAATTCATTTTGAAACAACAATGTGAAGAACATGAAATTTCCAGCATGACACGCGTGTCCCTGTACGTGCCAAATTTTTAGCCCTTGTTCTTCATCCAAAACTCAACATCTATCATTGTGTATCAACTCAACCTTCCATTTTGACATTCTTCTTTTCTAAAAACACAACAATGATCATTCTTAACAGCCCTAGGTTTTAGAATACGAGAATCATGAATACATTCCAATTCACAGCCTCAATAGTTTGAATCGCAAAAATCACGCATGCTTTAACCCCAAATTTGTTCGAATTATCCCACTCAAGAACAAACCCAAACCACGAATTTACGCATGACAACCCCAAATTTCAGAACAAGATAATCACGCATGATAGAAATTTTAGATGGTTCGTGCGTGTATTCTCCAACAAAAACGAATTATCAACAACAACAACACATGATTTAGGATGACATGCAACAAGCATCAAGACCCTAAAAACCTAAATTAAACCTTCAATGTGGCCATGGAAGCGCAAGAATCGAGAAAGAAGAAAGAAGAGAGATGGTGAGAGACTTACTTGGATTTCCCTTGATTTTGCTTGGTGAAATTTTTGTGGATGATGAAGATGGAATGGAATGGGATTTGAGAGGAGTGTTTCTTAAATGCAGAGCAAAACCCTTTGTTTTAAAACTCACAAATGAAATAAATAAAGAAACCAATTAAAAGAACATGCGTTTCAATGAAGGGAAATTTTGGGTAGTAAGTTACCCGGTCAAAGGATAAGTCATGTCCCAAAAATTTCATCCAAAACTTCAAGAAACACATTAGATCAGTAAAGGACACGACTAAGGACAAGTCATGGCTTAGAAATGTCGATTTTCAGCAACTCACTTAGCCTTTTTCTGCCTTGATTCTTCTTGAATTTTCACCATACCTAAAGAACAATACCTATTCATCAAGAATGATAAGATCATGAGTCCAAAACGAAAAAGAAAAGTTAGACATGGGTTGCCTCCCAAGAAGTTACTTTTTTAACGCCTTTGGCTTGACTTATTAACAAAAATCATACTATCATCCACTAGGATCCCAAACAAATGTGTCCCAGACACAAGTTGTTACCAAAATTAACAGAAATTTGCTTCTCATCCTAGTTTTCTTTTTAAACACAACAAGATTCAAGAAAAATTTTAGAAATTTTTCATGAGGAGAGGGGTATTGGAAAATTGGTTCTATCTCAAAATCAATGATATATCCAATAGGCTCATCATCTTCCACACTTTTAGATTTTTCATCAAATGTAGAATAGATTATTTCTATATTTTCTTGTTTCAGCTCGACCTCTCTATCTTTCATTTCTTCTGTGGTAACATGAATTTTCTCATTTATCAACTCAAACGAACCCTCCTCTATAACTTCACTTTGCTCATCAAAATTTTCAAAATTTTTTGTTTCGAAATCAAATTCACAAACATTCTCCAACATCTTATCACACTAAACATGGTCAGAATCATGCAAAGTATCTAATTCATTGAAAAGCGGCTGTGATGATGATGTATCTAAAACAGAATTTTCATGAGCTAAGGTTTCTGAGTTCTCATCAACAATTTCTTCATTACAAAACAATGGAGGTAATTGAATGCATATAGGAACATCATAAAAATAGGGATTAGCACATAAACAGTAATATACTATCTCACCACAATACCAGCACACAATATTTGTTTTAATTCCAAGTTCATTTTGCAGATTATAAAGGACATTACAATAATGATCTTTATGATTCCACCAACCAAAATCCATTATAATGACTTATCAAGTTAAGCACAAAGAGACAAATTTACCATAGATTCAAACCAAAAAGAAAGAAAAGAAAAATAGCTAGAGTAATAGTATTAAGCTTTCAAAATATCACCAATCAATTCCAAGGCAACATCGCCAAAAACTTGATAGATTCAAAAGACCAATTTTTAAATTTATAAATTTTCTAAATCGTTTTCTTCTCAATTATGGCCTTATAAGGCAAGTGCACCCATCAGGTGTAGCATAGAGAAATGATCTAGGTCATATTCCTAGGGAACGTTGATGAGTACTTCTACTCACTCTTTTCCTATTATCAAGCTAAAAAAATCATATTTGGTTTTATATACATAGAAACTAAACTAAGTCTAATATTCACAGATTTTATAGCAAGCATGCAAAAGGATAAATCAATTCACAAGGTTGCTTGGGTCATGCTTCACCTAAGATCTATTCATATGACTCAAGAATTTTCTTAAAAAGTTGTATTGATTATTAAACCATCGGATTCACTAAATTATGCTAAGGCTTCTCTCAAAGTCAAAAGCACCTAAACCTAAGCCAAACTGCCAGAATCTCTTCCTGACTATTAGCAACTTAAATTTGTATAAAGAACAAGAATCCTTCGTTTTAAAACCAAATTGACGAATTTCAAAATGAGTGATAGAAGATTTCACCATCCCTATCTTTAGGTGATTATGAGTAATCTCATCAATAGCTTTAGATCTATTCATTGAATCAACCTCTCGGTTTATTTTTAGCAAAAATCAAACATGAATCCAATGGGATACACCATCCAATTAGACTCATTCTTAGGCGCAAACTATTGAATACAATAAAATCAACATGTTTTGAAATTAAGAGCAAAAGAGTCACATGAAATCAATCAAGGATCCACAATACACAAGCAATATTAAACTACTCCTCCACAGATAGAACAATATAAACCAATAACAAGGAGAAATAGAAAGGATCTAAAATTAGATTAGCAATACAAACAATGCTCCTTGATAGATTGATACACTCAAGCACAAATGCTGCTGTGAAAATACATAAAAGTATGTTTTTTCTTGTCTCTGTCTCTCCTTTTCTTGTTCTTCTCCCCTTTGGTTCTTCCCTCCATCTTCATTTTATAATAATCTTTGTATAAATAGAATTGAATGCTCATTGATGGAGGAAATGGGAAGTTACGGGAGTTACGGGTCCCTTGGCTTTCCAAAGTAACACCCCTTTAATGTCCAATAGACGTTTCTTTAATAAATAGGGGATTACTATTCAATAAAAAAGTCGTTCTAAAAAAGTAATGGACTGTCAAATCTACAGGTTTGGGGACAGGTCGTGTCACTGGGCATGTCAGGCTGTTTTCCTTTATGTAAAAATTGATACGGCTGGGGACACGGCTTGTCTCAGAGTCATGTAACAGGCTGTGGACTTTTTTCTTCATTAACACGACTTGGGACATGGCTTGTCCCAAAAATGTCCTTTGTAAAGTTAATTTTTTAGATTGGCACGGTTTGTGACAGGTCATGTCGCTGTTGTGTCTTTTCAAAACTTAAGATTTAGACCTTGATTGTGCTTTTCCTTGATATGGTTGAAAGACATGGCATGTCTTTGTTGTGTTAACCACTTTTTTGTCCAAACTTTGCATTTTTGACTCGTTTTTCCTTCTTTTTATAAAATATCTCTTTTAAAGACCTGAAAGCATAATTTATTATTTTTAAGTGCCAAATTCATTAATTTATCAATAAAATGATCAATAAAAGTCCATTTTGGCATTCATAAAATAGGAATAATTTTGGTTTATCAGAAGTTAAGAGGCGTAGTGCTGCTCTACAAATGCACCAATTTGTTGGTGAGGAAAAGAATGATCTACTGGACTACTTGAGGTCATTGCAGCCAGAAAAGGTTTTTCTTGTTATTTTTATATGATTACATTTTCCCCCTACTTCTGCTATAACTATCACCTTTCAACAGATATATTTTTGTTCTTTTTGTTCCTTTCTTTGTCATGATGTTTGGATGTAACTGAAGTCTATAAATGTCTTAAGAATCAGGATAGTCAAGAGTCAAATTGTAATGTTTTGCTATCATGATATAAATCTATTGAATGTGCAGCTCTGAATTCATTTCCTAGTTTCTTGTGATAGGTTTTTACTTCAAAATACAGACTTCTAACAGAAATTTCATTCTTTTATCCGTGTTCCTCTTACATGCAGAAACTGAACAAGGAATTGCACAAGCTATAATTCGGTCTGTTGCAGACTTTAAGAGGGACCCTTGGCCAAAAGTTTCTGATCATGCAAAAGACCTAGTCAAGAAGATGCTTGATCCTGATCCAAAAAGGCGCCTTATATCTCAGGAAGTGCTAGGAAAATTTTCACTTTTGCTAATATATTTATCTCTAAATTTTTGGGTGAAACTGCTGGGGCAAGGCTCAAGTAATTCTCAATAATGAATAAGCTCAAGAAAAGAGCTCTTAAGGTAATGCTCTGCCTCCTTGGATGCAACTGGTGCAAGGAATCTACATCTGCTGGTTGTTCTGATGTCATTATCTATTAGCATTTTCGTAGGTAAATTGTTTTTAATATTACAAAATTTCAACATTTTAGGTAGTAGTTGAGCATTTATCAGTGGAGGAAGTTGATGGCATTAAGGAAGGATTCAAATTGATGGATACAAGTAATAAAGGCCAGATAAACATCGATGAGTTGCGAGTTGGGTTGCATAAACTTGGTCATCAGATACTTGATTCTGACAGTCAAATTCTTATGGAAGCTGTAAGTTTATATATTTTTGAATTATCTACATTGCTGCATTGTCCTATTTAACATTTGAAAGGCATAATTTAGAGGGGGAAATAGTTTTTCCTGTGATAGTTTGTTATGAAAATCTAAAATGGAAGAAGAAGAACAAAACCAACAGGAATTTTCTTGACATGTTAAAATGCATTTTAGCCTTATGTTTACCTAAGATGATATTTGTTTCTACATGGTGATGTTGATGGAGATGGATTCCTTGACCATGAAGAGTTTGTAGCTATTTTTGTCCACTTGAGAAAGATGGGCAATGATGAGCACTTGCGTAAGGCCTTTGAATTCTTTGATCAAAATCAAACTAGGTATATAGAGATCGAAGAGATACGTGATGGCTTAGGTGATGAGGTTGATACAAGTGGGGAAGTTATTGAAGCCATTATGTAGGACATGGACACAAACAACGTCAGTTATTTACCATGTACCCATCTGTTCAAGTTTATGTTGTCTGTGTAAAGTAACCTTGGTAGTTGAACTAGTTTGAAAATTGTACTAACTCTATGCCGTTGGCAATGCATTAATTATTACATTAGTAGGGAATATTAAAACAACATTAACTAATTATCAGATTAATATTAAATTATTAAAAATAATATACATTTACAATAACCACATATTCCAATTTGCAATGTCAAGCAATTTTCAACACTTGAAATTTTACAATAACAAAAAAAAAAAAAAAGCAAACAATGGACCATGGATTTTGTCCAGTCTTGTCCCACAAAATAATGTAAACCAAACACTTCCTAATGAAAATTGACAGTTTTACTCATAAATTAATCAAACAAAATCAATATGGATAAATTACCGATACAAATAAAAATCCAATAATCCAAACAATAATATAAATAAACTGGGACGTGTGTGTCTTTCCCTTTGTGGACTTGGTTGGGCTTCATGAATTTATCTAACTTTGGGTTGGGCTTCTTTAATTACGCTTCATTTATTGACGTCATGGAACCATGTTTTTTCAACATAATGAGTCCGTGTCTTTGAACTGGCCGCTTGACGTGAAGAGCTAATACATGATAGGACATAGGTACCAAGTGTATCATAAAAAAATATTGGATAAATAAATAATTATCAAAGTTATAAGTGACCTTAAAATGTTAAATTTAATGATAGCCTATAAAAACTGGTGATGAAAAAAAAAGTAATACTCAATTACTCATGAATTTTAAGAAATTCATACAGGCCATCATTGCTCTAGATTTGTCCAATAATGTCTAATAGGCCATCATATTTTAAAAATAGAAATTCCACAAGACTAACCTGAAAACAAAAAGTCCTAATCTCCAACTTATAAAAATCAACAATTTTAGTGAAAATAGAAGGTGAAACCTATACTTGAGAACTATAAGGGATCTATAGTTAAAAAAATGTATACCTCTTATACAAAACATAATTATCAATACAACGTTGATGCCAAAAAATTACCACAATCCATTGTCTTCGTTTTGCCTTTTCAGCTACATTACTGTTTTCGTGTTTTCCCTTTTCCATCTCCTTTACGAGTTTGCCTTTTCCTGCTCTTTAGGATAAGGGTGTGCAAAAAAAATCTAATGTTTAAGATAATCAAACCGAAACTATAAAACTAATAAAAAAATGATTAACCAGTTCATTGATTTCGTTTTAGGATTAGATTTTTTAATTTTTCTAGTTTTCGATTTCGGTTTCGGTTTATATTCATTCCGGTTTATAGAATCAAAAACCGATGGTTTTGGTTAACCGTCGATATTTATATATACAATATACTTAAATAATTATTTTGTTAAAAATAGCAATAGCCGCATATTGGAAGTTTCAAACCTTAAAGGCCTAAACTTTGAATGTTTCAAATCATAATTTATCCTAACTTAATTGTTCTAATTGTGTTTATGCTTGATAGGTATCATGGTGCTTAGCGTTACGAAATAAATATGGATGATTATCTTGATGGTACTGATATATGTTGAAAACTCTTTCACTTTTCCTACATTCTTAATTTATAGTTTTTAATATTGTAAAGACCCGATCCTCTAAATCCCGAGACTTAGAGTATCGAATCCCCAACCACATATAATGTTTTCACATTATATGTAAGGTTGTCCTAAAACTAACAGTTTATGAAAATTGTTTGATCAAATCACTATACTTTGTTAAGGACTTTTTAAATAAAACAAGATTGCTAACAAAAGCAATCTTTACATATATTTACATCAAATAAACATTGCTTTGTGTCAATACATGACACTACAAAAACAAATTACATGGTTTCTCAAAACATGAGGACCCTAAAGGATCTTAAGGCCATTACAAAAGAAATTGGCTTCACTAACAAGCCTTCTATACATAGCTGGTCCTTAGCAAAAAGTCTTCTAAAAGTCCTGGGTCACCGGATCATATTCCTCCCACTCATCCAGAAATCTTTCGAAATCGGACCCATAGCCCAAGTCATCGTAATACTCGTCTCCAATACCTGCAAAGCAGCAAAAGTGAGCAAGAGGCCCAGTACACAATAACCAATGCATATCAAGTCATGCAATTCATGTAATGATCCATAGAACAAGTGGTTATCTTTATTACAATTTGATTCACAATTCAACAAGAGGGTATTCAAACCCCGGTCACACTTCGGGAATTTAGGGATCTTGAGTAACAGCAGCTGCTCAGGGGGTTGATATAAGCAGTCCGAATACTTATATCTCCTATATCTATTTCATGAAGATAATAGCTTCATCTAGGGTTTAAAAGCCGTTGCCCGACTCTACTTAAACTCAGTCCATAACATGAGCCTAGTTCACAAGTTCCCATAAACCTTGAACTAAATCATGGTATTTCCCCTAAGTTTAAGCAAACGTTTCACAGATACAATTCCCCCTATCTGCTACCCACTTAACCAAAAGAATCGCTATTGCATCATAACGTACCATTGCATCATGGTAAAGTCATTGCATCATGACTTGGTTAAGCGCCTAGCTAACATGTCATTGCATCATGACAGGTTTGCTGCTCCTCAGACCAGATTAAACAGCGTAATAGACATCCAATTCATCCACATGTTAAATCGAATCAATTTAGGTCAAATTAGAAATGTCTGGTCCTAGCAAACATCAGACAAGTTATTGCGTACCTGAACCCGTTAGTATAGAACTAGGATCTCTCGGTGATGAACTAACCGAAGAATCCTTAACTGTAATGGAAATATCACAATAATTAATAAATCACAATTACAGATCTCATTAACACAAATATATACATATTATATCCATATATCACAATTTATCAAAGAAATCTAAATAATTGGATACAAGGTCATGAATAAGCATTTAAACGTCCTATTATATCCCAAATCGTTTAATAAACACTTAATTGCTCAAATAACAACTTTAGGAAATTTCTAGAAAAAGCTCTCAAAATTGAAAAACTCAGGGGATACGCCGGCACTCAACGCCGGCGGCGTTTAGCCGGTGTTCAATGTTCTAAAAACGTACACTGCCAACGCTGGCAGCGTTCAAAGCGTACGCCGTCAGCCTTTGAACCCTACGCCGGCGGCCTTGAGCCGGCGTATAATCCAAAACCAAAGTTTTCAAAAATGTCCAGAGAGGTGTAAGCCGGCCGCTTACCAAAGTATGCGGGCAGCCTTCACATGTACGCCGACGGCCTTGATTCCCAGGAGCCAGCGTACAAGCTAGAAGAAAGAACGCCGGCTGACTTCCTAGCGAAAGCCGGCGGCGTTCAGTCGGCTTTAAGAAAAACGATTCTGTGGGCTTTCTACACCGCCTCTACGCCGGCGGCGTAGAATCCCCAGATGCCGGCGTACGTTTTAAAAACAAGGTTAAACGAAAATTCAAATGCCCTGTTTTCCAACTTTGCAAACTTACATCTTAATACACTTTAAAACTTTCCTCAACTACACTTTCACTTCATATACTCACTCCATCATACACTACTCAATTCTAGCAACCCAAGGCATGAATTCAACATCACTAAACACTTCAAATTCTACTTCCATCAATTCTAAATTCTCCTACACAAATTCTCTTAACAACTTCCCAACACTTCATCAACATACAACAATGCATGCATAACCTCACACACTCATGTAACACTTTCTCAACTCATCCCATGCATGAACAAACCATTTGATCAACTTTAAGCTCAATTCATCCAATGATCCATACATCTATTTCAAGAAAAGAAATAAAACAACACAACAACCTTAACTAAATTAATTCAAGTATATATACATACCTTGTCTTGAGAAATACTTTGATTTTCAAACTTGATATAAACCCTAACTTGAGCTTGGAAATGGGATGGAAATGAAAAAGAAAAGAAATGGAAGAAGAAAAGGAAAATTCGGATAAAATTTGGCTGCCTTCAAAAAGTAAGTTAAATTAGCTTAATTTTGACTTTTTCACATTCCAAATTTACCCCTTGATGCATATAATAACTTAAGATGCATTTAGCTTTAATTTGAACTTCATTTGGCTTGTATTTAGGGCATAAATGCTACTTAACTACAAGAAACTTAATCAACTAGCTTAAGTGAAATTATGGTTGATTTACAAATCTAGCCTAGCTTAACCTTTTAATGAACAAAAGACAACATTAATAATTTCATTACTCACACATTAATGCATATAAAACAAAATACTAATATCAACATATACACATACAAAATCATATATCTTAGACTACTAACAACATAAACATGCTCCTTAAATTCAACATTTTAACATAAATACTTAAACACATGGAATTTGAATAAAATGTAAATCTAGGTCATTTCAAATATAATTGTAAAAAAATGCTCTAATTTTTCTTATGTACATATTACAAAATATGGTTAATTGTAAATTTTGTATAACGATTATATTAAATGGTTAAAAAACTGAAAACCGAAAAAATTAATCGAAAAAGGGTTAACCATTTATAATAAATCGATTTAGAATTGAGATATTAAAAAACGATCATTATGGTTAAATTCAAAAAATAGAACTACGGACCGATTACCTAAACTGTGAATATCCCTACTTTGGTGTTTTGTGTTTTTCTTTTCTATATTGATATACATACGGGTATTTTTTTTTTAATTGTGATATATGTATGGTGTATTTTTTTGTGCATATCTGGTGTATAAGTTGTAACACCTTAACCTAAAGTGTTATCAGGCCGCCACATGTCACTACCAAAGATTGACACACAAAGGCTATAATTGATATCACCAAATATATATCTCCAAAATCTTGCAAATAAAGGATACTTATAAAATAAAATGTCCTCAATTCTTCTAAATTATAAACTAAACAAGTCAACTTAAAGAAATAAAAGAATCTCTTAAACATCATAAAATTCTCATAGATAACTAATCAAATATAAAGTTTTTCTTCTTAATCCGCTATTCATAATATACTAATCTCAATTGTCGGTAGAAGGGTCAAATCCACTATTGCTTTCCCCATAATCCATGAATACGTCGTATCCTGTCAGATCATAAAATAATAGAATCTTGACCTATACCCGTAGGAAAAATAAGGATTGAGCAAAAAACGCCTAATATGCCAAACCAAAACCACATGCACATGATCACACAACATAATATCACATACAACTTAAATGCTAATGCGACAAGCACAATTTATTATTTTTTTTAAGCCTGTAACTAACATAGTTTAGGACTATAGATCTTTAGTTCTAAACCCGGAAGTAACTCATGACTCCGAAGAAAAAATATGTAAATAATATATATTTGTATTCCATAATTAAGCTGATAATGACTTATAATCTATCGGAATCATCTCAGGTATAGCTTCACTTGGGATAACATGACACAAGGATCATCAAGTTGCCAATGTTAGTATCACACTCCTGTATGGTCTTTACTAACTGCAGCCAAGCACAAGCAGTAAATCAAATTAAAAAGCTTGATAGAATTAGGTCAATTTATGCAATTCTAAACATATAAGCATAAACAACAAACAATGTACGGTTGTACCTGGATTTGCTTTCAATCCAAATCTCCCGAATAGTAAATATTTACAGAGTAGGAACCCTAATCTCTTAAGTTTTCCTGATCATCAACATATCTCAAATCAATTTCAATTGCAAATTCATAATTAAACCCTAACCCTAATTTCCATAATCCTATTCAAAAGATCTATAAACTTAATCATAGATCCACAATTAAAATTTAACACACCTGTTTATCTTGTTCACAATCAAATGAAATCCCCCAACACAGTTCGTTTAAAGATTCCTAGTTTCTTCCACAATTCCTTCAATATACATATGATCCTCCATTAATAAACCAACCACTAGAAAAAGATCACATCTTTAAAATCACAAAGATGGGATGGTTCCACAATTACCTTGATCTTGCAGATCTTGCTTGAAACAAGATCGTAATTCAATTAATCTCCTAACACAATCAATTAACTATTCTTAATTGCTATAATCATATTCCTGTAATCTATAAATCTTAGAAATCACAAAACTATAATAAAGATCTTACCTTTATTTTGAATCGAAACCACATATCTGCAAATCCACTTTAGGGTTTCTTCATTAGATCTTGAATCTCCTTCAAACATATGAAAAGAACCTTATAAGAAAGATAACCCTCAATGATTAATTGAAAAAGACTAGAGAGAGACCCTCTTACCTAGGGTTTTTGCTTAGGAAAAGGCAAGGCAAAATTACGCTAAAGGGGTCTATTTATAGGACAAGGTTAGCTTACAGAAAATGCAACCCCATAATCTTTAAAGATTTTGTTGACCATCATTAATGTGAGGATTAATAATAATATCTCATTTATTAGGGTTGATCATATAACTCTCTTATTTTATAACAAATGACACATTTTCCCTTCATTATAAAATACTTATATACTTTAGGATTCAGGATCTAACCAAATCTTAACCAAAAGAAATTGAGAGGAAAAGTCTTACTTAGAATTGCCATAGGTTGAGCTATGAAAAAGGAAGAAGGCTATGGTCTATTTTTGGAAACTTAATAAATAGGAAACTACATATAGATTCATATGTTGTAAGCTGATAGGATAGGCTGATAGCTTAAGTGGATAAGCTAACGACCTAAAATAAAACCTGGCAGCCTTGAAAACACGAATGACGGATGTTGCAGAAGATACACCAGCCTACGTCTGCGGCCTAAACTTCAACACCGACGGCGTAAATGTCCAAGACCGATGGCCTTCAGTCGGCCTAAAGCTGCTACATATCTTCTTCATGAACAATCCTCGGTTAATCAATTTCATTTGTTAAATGATAAATTACCCTCTTAAATGTCATTATATTACCATATTACTCTTCACTATGATTTATTTATTTGTATATTACATAAGTCATGATTTTAGAGTTGTATATTGATAATTATTTTTAATTTGATCTTATTTAAGTAATTATTATTAGTATGGATTCTATATAGAAAATTATTTCTAGGGATCTACAGTAATTGATTTGGCTCAAAATTATTCAATAAGTGATGACTCATTTTCAAATGTTCAGTTTAAAAAATAAAAATTATATAAAGTGACCTTGGAAACCTTAAATTCATTATTTACAATCTATAAAAACCGATGACTTTTAGACAATTCCAAATCTACAATTTTTTTAGGATCTAAATTGGTAAGCTTTACGCTTGAACCCGGCAATGACACCCAATCACCCATTCTACTCAAAGATTTTGGAATTTCAAAAAATAAACCCAAAACCCTCAAATCCATGTTTTAACTCGTGAAAAATGGGTTTTGAGGCAAAAATTGAAAAACCAATACTCACCGGTTTTTAAGGATCCACATCGACAAGTTTAGCCTAAGAGCCATTTTGATGGCACTAGACTTATTACTTCCATTTGACAAATAAGAATTGGATTAATTATAAAAATATAATCCGTATTTTGATTAATTTGTGAATACATGACTTATGTCATTTTGTTTTACAAATAGGTGACATGAGTTTCATATAAAAGTATCAATATTATTTAATAATTTTAGAATGATACATGTCAATATTTTATTGGTCATAAAAATTAATTATATATATATTTTTTCATTTTTCTCACTTTTAAAAGTAAATTTTAATATTTTATTTATTTAACTTTATTTAGTGATATTTTTTATTAAATTAATTTTTTTAGACTAATAAGACTCTAAAATATATCCCTTTAATAGTAATTAATTATGACGACATTTTTATATAAAACTTGGGTCACCTATTTATCAAAAAAATTAACAAGATTTATGTGTTTGTAAATTAACCAAAACTTATGTTGTTTTTTTTTTTAATAACCCATAAGAATTTAATGACCTCAATGTCTTATAACCTATCAAATCTAAGGTTTTCTTTTTTTAAATAAAATAATCCATACTAGTGAATTTTGAGGAATCAAGGTTGGCTATTTTTATTCCACAATAATTTAATTACACTTTACTAATCCACACTCATAAATTTTAGTCACTCACTTAGATGCACGCTTCATTCTTAAAAAGAAAAAAGAAAAAGAAAAATACAAGTTCTGTGAAGAAGGCTGGGTGATATGAGCAGTAGTTATGCTAGCTTAGAAGCTTACAATGAATTGTAGTATACACCGGTTAAAATATATATATATATATATATATATATATATTTGGAGTATACGGGGTGTAATAAGTTGAGGAGGATGGGGGAATTTTGTTATTCTTGCTTGGTATCATTTAAAGTACACATGATGTTGCTATTTTTCAAGTAATACAAAATTTTTTACCGTACTCGCTCAACTTTGACATTATTGAAGCATTCATGTGCCTTGGCCAAAAAAAAAAAAAAAATCCATGTAGCTTAAAAATAAGAAAAATCGAACCATTCCATGGCGGTTGCAATGGGATTAGTCCCGTTATATTAATAAATATTTCGAATTTTTTCTAATCGTAATTTAAGTTTGTAAATTTTTTTATAGTAATTTTTTTATAATCAATTTAATTTTATAATACTGATCATATGGTCTTGTAATGGAACCGTAGAAGTTCGAATGGGGAAAATTCTACTATAAGGATGCTGATAAAAAAATTCAAGAGTAAGGATGTAATCAGATAGGCCGTTATAGGATTTCCGAACCGCCCTATCTATTAGAAATCCTATAGGGTTCAGGTTTTTAGGGTTGAGTTTGGATATATAGTAAAAACTCTATAAGAGGGTTATAAGGTTGGATTTTGGATCATATAACAAATCTAGTGGATACTCGACAATCCGGTATTATAATTTAAAATAAATAAATAAAAACAATACTAAATAGGTAAGGAGAGGAAAGAAAACATAAACGAGCTACCACATTTTTTACCTTCCAATGATGTTTTTTTTCTTTTATGTTTGTTAGACTAGTTAAGGATTTTAGAATTTTTTATTAAATTTTATTCAAGTCATATTTGCTGTGGAGATTAATATTATTTGTTGTCTGTTATATTTTAGTCATAGTAGGAAATTTGATTTAACCATGTTTATAAGATATTATATGGTGACAAAATATAATATATTTATATATTTAAATGTTGTATAATTAATGTGGTATGCAACATTTTCTATCAATTCAATATGCATCTTTTCATTTTTTAATATAGAGGAAACTTTGTCAAAAGCATAAGTTTTTCTTAAATTTATTATTAAATTTTAAAAATTGGTTGAAAAAATAGGATTATAAGATCTTGTTTTAGATTCTAAATCAAACCCTATAGGTTGGGTTTGGATATAACATCAAAATCCTATAGGGTTATAGGATCAGGTTTGATAGATCCAATAGGATAGTGGGTTAGATTTTGAATTTATATGATCTATCCTAAATCCGACTCGGTACATCCCTAGTTAAAGGGACATGGATTCATGGTTTCCGATGATTTTGACATAAGGAGCTTAGCATAAAAAAGAAACCAACCAACATACGAACAAAGGAAGAGGAGGAGGATTAACTGAATATATTTTTGTTTGTTTTTTTAAATATCTTGTCAAAAAGAATCTTATTAAATGAAAAACTTGGTTTCATTTTCATTTTATTTTCTCGAAGTTAGATTAGTACATAAAGAATTGATATCGAAACTGCAAGGCAAAGTAAATATGCAAATTGTTAAAGATAATTTATTTAATTGTCTTTGTAGTATGTATGATAAGAGAGAGCGAGTTTGCAATTTGTTAAAAAAATAAGTTAATTAAAAAAATTTGTAAATCTATCATAAAACATATTGAAAATTCGTTTCAAACATGCATTGAAGAATTTATTGAAAATAAAATTAACTCTACAAATTGTAAAGAAAATTGGTATAGAATTATGAAAAAGAAAAGGTTTGTATGGAATTGGTTAAAGGGAGATAATTAAATGTTAAACATGGTATTAGAAACCCATATACAATTTGTTCCAAATTAGCAAGTGAAATAAATTTAAACATGTAATTTATTAAGAAAATCGGCACAAAATTGTAGGGGAAAAAAAAAGAAACTCGTGGCAATGTGACATACTCGTTTAAATAATAAAAAAGGTAATTATTATTTTAACATTAAACTCGAAAGCAAAAGTTTGCTTGCAAATGCATCCCACTTGTTTATAATTATATTGTTTTTTTACTTTGTTATAATAGTAATTTTTTTAGTAATAATTATATAATAATTTATTATAGTTTTATTTCTTATAAAAAAATGCGCATTTAGTTGATTGTAATCATGGTCTCATATGGAAACCCTATTACAAAATATTAAATAGTTATTCATTATTCAAACCTCTAAATAGTAATTTGATACTCTAATAGATTTTTTTTTTAAAATACCTTGATTTAAATAAAAAATTAATAAATAAAAATCCTGTTGTAGCTTTATTTTATTTTTCAATTACAACAATCCTATTACAGTAATTAGCAAAAATAGCTAAAAAATCTTATTTTATCTTGTGTGTTTCCACTTATATATCCAATTCCAAAGCCACGTGCTCTCGTAGTTCCAAAATTTTTCCGGGTGCTCTTGTTTAGAAGACCCACATTTGAAGGTCCTTATTAGGTTAAAAAAACTTAAAATAATGATGAATTTATCATATTTTCATATTGGATTCACAACATTTGACTCAACTTATCAAAAACTAAGCTACCATATTTGCATTCAAGCCTATCATATTTAGATGAGACAAACCATCCACATTTGATCCCGTCACATTTAGACCAACTTACCATAAATGAGTTTATCATGTCCATACCGAAACCTATTATATTGAAATAAAATCTTATTTTAAGTTGCGGTACAAGACTTAACCAAATAATTTTCACAGAGTTGATTTGCCGGTGATCATGCTGAGATACTTAGGCTATTTAAGATCATCTTTAATCCTAAAGACCTCGTTTAGAGTCTCAAAATACTATGTCAACATCTTGAGGAACTCTCATTTTAATTTTTTTTTAACTTTATCTCTATGAATCTTAAAAAATTATTCTTAATATTTATTTATATTATCTAAGAAATTCACATAATAAAAATTATATACAATATATTTTAAAAACATATAAAAAAAATCAACTTTATGAGGTCCCAGAGGACCCCAATTGTTTTAAAGATCGAGGGTTAATGCAAAAGGATCCGAAAATGAGCTCCTTAAACTTACAAATAGGGCTGCAAACGAGCTGATCTATTCACGAGCTACTCGAGCTCGGCTCGTTTTAGGTCCGGTTCAGCTCGATTCGTTTAGCTAAACGAGCCGAGCTATAGCTCCATCTTAAGCTCGTTTAGCTAAACGAGCCAAGCGTGAGCTTATCCTCAAGCTCGCGAGCTGGCTCGCGAACAGACTCGTTATGGGCTTGAGAACAAAGCTTGTGAATAGGCTCGTTGAGGGCTCGCGAGCTAAGCTCGTGAACGGGCACGTTTAATATATATAATATTATATAAAATTATTTATATTAATTTAATATTATAAATATAATTAAAAATAATTATATAAGCTAAACGAGTCGAGCTCAAGCTCGTTTCGCTAAACGAGCCAAACTCGGACTTAAAAAAGCTTAACGGGCTCGGATCGAGCCTACATATTTCAAGCTTGTTAAAAGCTCGGCTCGGCTCGAGCCCGTTAAAAAATAAATAAACCAAGTCCGAGCCGGTAAAAGATCGGCTCGACTCGGCTCATCTGCATCTATACTTGCAAAGAATGCCAAGCGCCTGATGTGAAAGATGGTTTGAATAGTTATTATTCCTATCATCTTTTTAATACAGTTGGACCGGCTCATTTGCACTCCTACTTGCAAAAAAATGTCAAGCTCCTGGTGTGAATAGGGATGCAACTGGAGCGGGTTTTGGATGGGTCGTATAAAACCCAAACCTGCCCCACGACCGTACAGAGTTTTCTATTCAGTACCCAAACCCGCCCTTGTAGGGTTTTGATCCTAAACCCGTCCCGCTCTGCCCCGCCCCGCGACCCGCTTAATTTTTTTTCCTCTTCTCAACACTTAGTTAAATTACAAAATTTAACGATAATTTTATCCTATAAGAGCATAATAGTTAGTTACAACTATGCTTGAATGAATTTTACAAGATTTGCCATAACTTTATTAAGAAATATAAAGGTCTAAAACTATCATAAGAAGATTTTCAAATGTAGATGAAAAGACATTACTTCACTTACATAAATATATAATACATATGTAGTAACCGTGCCTTGTGAAGACTCAAGAATAGAAAAACATGTTTTCAAAAATGTCGATGGTGAGAGGAAAAGCGAAGAAACAACAATGTTAGTGTGTAATGTATTTACTGTATTAGCTCAACGAGAAAATTCGTAAGGGCTTTTATATCTTAAATACAATGGAGGTGCAGATCAAGATGTTAAAAGTCAAGAAATAATAAAAATATATTACATAATTATGATTTTAAAATTTTAGATTTAATTTTTTAAATTATTTATATTATGACGGGTTCGGGTTATCCATCGGGTTTTTTTAATGACCCGAACCCGCCTCGAAACCTTATAGGATCAGCAAGTAATTTTTCAAACCTGTCTCATGACCCTATAAGATCAAACTTTATAGGATTTTTAATAGTTCAAATAGATCAAATACTTTATAATGATCCACACCAATTGCATCCCAGAGCGAAAAAGGTGGTCTGAGTACTTATCACCACTATCATCCTCTTTAATACCCTGCCGTGTCGGATACCACAGGCAAAGCAAATTTCTCCCTGCTGATGTTTTTCTTTGTCTTGGTCCGTAAGGTGTTCCTTGCGCACTACGCTTGCTTAGAATTTTACACGGGGCTTTGTAACCACCCGGCACACGGTATGATTAGACTTGGACAGGTCAAGATATTTTAGTTCTCCGAAGAGTAAACTTCTACGAAATCAGTTAATTATTTAATTATTAAATCAAATATAAAAATTTAAATATTAACTATTTTAGTAATTTAATTATGATTAGATATAGTATAAATAGTTGGATAGTGATAGGGTTGGTTTCATTAAAATTAATAATGAAACCATAGAATTTCTTGTCGAAACACTACGACCGCTTTTATGAAAGGAAAAAAAAAAAACTAGAAATCTATAATCGAAATAAAATATGAAGCATATAAATTAGTCAATCACGTTGAGCTAATTTAACGTAATAGATAGTTTTTACGATATCATCAATGAGATTATCTAGTCCACTATTTAACTATTAAAATAAGTGTAATAAAAGATATTAGCTATTTTAATGATTTGATCACAGTTGAATATAGTATGAATCGTTGGCTAGTAATAGAACCGATCCCATTAAAATTAATAACGAAATCATAAAATTTCCCACCGGAATACCATGATCACTTTCATAAAAGGAAAGAACTAGAAATCTATAATCGAAATAAAATATAAGGCATATAAATTAGTCAACCAGATTGGGCCAATTTGACGTAATAGGTAATAAAGTTTAACTGATTGATTAAATAAATATATCTCAGTGGAAATCACCATCCATCATTCTCGAGTTGAACATTTGCCACTCTTAACAAGCCGCCTTCTTTAGATAAATTTACAAAGGTTTCATATTGTAAGGTTTTCGATTTGTAGGATCTACCTATTCAAATAAAAATGGATGTTTTGTATTATATTTGCACCCCATATCCACAAGCCGATGTCATATCTATTAGCTTAATTTTTTTATTAGATACTTGTGGCATTAATTTTATCCTAATATCAGAATAGAAGATTATACGAGAAAATGTTATGTGATAAAAATAATATGCTCATTATATCTACAAGCTAGATTAGATAAGTTGTAGCCTTAACAGGATCACTTGACTAAAAATAATTTTTTTTTCCAAATGAGATTGGATATTCTATTTTATACTTGACTTGACTTCATGCTGCCCATTGAATCAGGTGACACGAAATGCCCAATAAATCGATTTCACACCTTAGTAAGCACGTCAAAATGCATCATTATATGCAAAAGATCAGAAATGCTGTAAAAGCTGAGAAACTCTATGGAGCTCCTGCTAATACTCATAGCTAATCTTATATTCACGCATACCATCAGCTCCTGTGCTGCACTTGACTCAATATCTGTAAATCAAACCGTCAAAAACGGGCAGACAATTGTTTCTGCCACTCGGATTTTTGAACTAGGATTTTTCAGTCCTGGTAATTCCAATAACCGGTACCTAGGAATATGGTACAGTAAATCAACTGACATTGTTATATGGGTTGCCAACAGGGAAACCCACTCACAAATTCCTCAGGTGTACTTAAACTCAAGCAAGGTGGAATTCTTGAACTTGTCAATCAAACAAACGGTGTCATTTGGTCATCGAACACATCTAGGATGGTGTCTAGTCCGGTGGCGCAGCTTCTGGATTCGGGAAACTTGATTGTCAAGGAAGGGATTGATAGTAACCAGGATGATGCTCTCTGGCAGAGTTTCGATTATCCTAGCAATACTCTAATGGCAGGTATGAAGTTTGGAGAAATATAGCGACCGGCTTGGACCACTATCTGTCATCCTGGAAAAGTCAGGATAATCCTGCCCCAGGTTCTTTTACGTATAGGCTTGATCCTACAGGGTTTCCTCAATTGATTCTTAGGAATGGATCCTCGGTTTTCTTCAGCTCAGGACCGTGGAATGGTGTTAGGTTTAGCGGTTTTCCTCAGCTGACACCGAATCCAGTCTATAGATTTGGATTTGTTTTCAATCAGTATGAAATGTACTACTATTTTGAGCTTCTGAACAGTACTGCCTCATTTTTGGTGCTAAATGAAAATGGTCTAGCACAGCGTTACACTTGGGTAACCAATGGTTGGGTGCTTTACTCTTCTGCACAGACAGATGATTGTGATACTTATGCTCGCTGTGGTACGAATGGTGTTTGTAATATCAACAGCTCTCCAAAATGTGCCTGCTTGACGGGGTTTGTTCCAAAGTACCCTGAGGACTGGGATATTGCAGACTGGTCAAAAGGGTGTGTTAGACGAACCAAATTGAAATGTGGTGAAGGGGATAAGTTTTTGAAGTTTTCTGAAGTGAAACTGCCAGACACGAGGTATTCCTGGTATGATAAGAACATGAGCCTTCTAGATTGTGAAAAGATGTGTTTGAAGAACTGCTCATGTACCGGATATTCAAACTTAGATATCCAAAATGGTGGAAGTGGATGCTTGCTTTGGTTTGGTGGCTTAATGGATATTAGAACATTCAATGAGAATGGACAGGATCTCTATATTAGGCTGGCTGCATCAGAAATAGGTATATACACTAAAGTTTTACCTTTAAAATAAGTTCATAAGGATATATTACTTCACTTAACTGCTTGCTGATTTCATACTGTGATATGAAGCTGCCAATTCCACTGCAAGTGCAAAGAGAAGAACGACAATCATAATTAGTTCAGTGATTCCAGCGTTGCTTCTTTTGGGGCTTGTCTATATCTGTATCAACTATAAAAAAAACGGTAATCTCGTTTATTTAATTTTTTTTTTTATTCACGAATCCCTCTTTATATAGCTCTAATTGTTGCCCTTATTTGATATGGCACCTTCCATACCTTGGGGATATTAGTTTCAGCTGAATCATACACAACCGAAGTCCCCACACATCAAAAGTGCCTAGCGTGCTACAGTCATTTGTTCATTCTCACCTGTGACATCAAATTCTTCTTTTTTTGTTTCCAGGAAAATACTGTGGATACTTGCATAAAGGTCGAAGAGAAGATCTAGAGTTGCCTTCATATGAGTTTGCAGATATTGCCAAAGCAACAAACAACTTTTCCATCGAGAATAAACTCGGAGAGGGTGGATTCGGACCTGTTTATAAGGTCGATGTTTGATCTACTTGTTCCTCTTTCTATTTAATTGAACTTCCTAATTGCTCTGACTTCTATTTGAATTTCATGACAGCACCTTCCATTTTCAAAAATGACCGCTGCCTAGAAGAAATACATTAAACTCGGTTTTAATTTTATTAGCTACTAGTGAGTAATTTTGAGTACAATAACACAGCTTTATACCATATGGTTCCTCTCTGCCAACAAGGAAACTTTCTTCAGCCTAAGTCTGACTATTGATTGAGGGCTTTAATCTGCATGAGTAGATACAGCTCACAAGCAGTAATTATCCTACTGTAGCTGCACTTTGGATCCCCTTGAACTACTAGTTAATATCCACAATTCAATGTTTCTTGCAGTTTATTTGCATTCATGGCCTAACATGGATAAAGTTTAAGAGAAGAGTTAAGGGGAAATCACTGTGTAAATAAACTTTTTGTTCTTATATTTATCAATTGTATATATAGTTAAAAGGATTGTTTAATGATATAAGATGCTAATCTAGCTAAACTTCTAATAAAAATGGAATGTATCAATGAGTAATCTTGATATGTGTGTTAGGGTGTCATGAAAAATGGTCAAGAGATAGCTGTGAAGAGGTTGTCAGAAAATTCCAGGCAAGGACCGGAGGAATTCAAAAACGAAGCAACATACCTTGCCAAGCTTCAACACAGAAATCTGGTGAAACTTGTTGGACATTGTATTCATATGGATGAAAGAATGCTAATATACGAATTCCTGCGGAACAGAAGCTTGGACTGTTTTATTTTTGGTTAGCTGTCTCTACTGATCTATGCCTTTTCAGTTACCCATGTTCCAGGAATCATTTGAACTTTTGGTTGTGAAAAAGGCCAGATATTTACTTTTCCTAGAAATTTAATGAAAAAACATGATCCTTTTGGTACGTGTGAGGGATAGTATGTTAAAGATTTGAACCTTACGGCACCTAAAGTTTATTGAACTTACAACTGTTGGACATGGTCATCTGACTACTTGAATCCCGAATTGATAAGGTAAAATAGGACTGCTGAAAATTTTACTTAGTGAATGCAGGTACTAGAGTTTTTTTCCTCATTCATTGTTTTTCATAAAATGGTCATGAGTAATCTGAGTTGATGGGTATATAATTTGGCAGACCAAGAAGGGGTGCAAATGGATTGGGAAAAACGCTTCACTATCATCAATGGAATTGCTTCCGGTCTTCTCTATCTCCATAGAGATTCAAGACTGAGAATAATACATAGAGATGTCAAAGCTGAAAACATCCTTTTGGATGATGACATGATTCCAAAGATATCAGATTTTGGTTTGGCTAGAAGCTTTGGTGGAAATGGAAGTGATGCAAACACCAAAAAAGTGGTCGGGACATAGTAAGCATTTCTTTACTATCAGCAATGTGCTTCTCCTTTGCTTCTTTTTTATTCCAACTTCAATTACAGTACCATTGTTTGAGATCCTAGAAATGCAACATTTTGTATTCTTTCTGTTTTTTTAGTGGCTACATGTCACCCGAATACGCTGTTCATGGACATTATTCAATCAAGTCAGATGTTTTCAGCTTCGGTGTTCTCGTTATAGAAATAGTGCATGGAAAGAGAAATAGAGGGTTCAGTCATCCAACATCTCATCTTAGCTCCTTGAGCATGTAGGTTTCACATAACAGGTTTATCTCCTTTTTCTTTTGACTCAGTGACTAGATATGACCATTAACTACCACAAGAAACGCTGGTGCAGGCATGGACTTTGTTCAAAGAAGACAGGATCCAGGAGCTCTTTGATCCACGTATAGCAGAAACAAATGATCTATCAGAGGCTTTGAGATCAATTCATGTGGCACTGTTATGTGTTCAACAAAATCCTAGAGATCGGCCAGATATGTCTGCAGTGGTGATGATGCTGGGTAGTGAGGTTGCCCTCCCCCATCCTAAACAGCCTGGTTTTTTTAGCGGTGATGAAAGTTCTTTGATTGGAAAGGATGTGGAGTCTTCAGCTTATGGAGTTACTGTTTCAGAGGTCAGCCTCGTTGAACATTTGATGGTGCCGGACAGGGAAGGAAATAGTACTGCCCATAACGAGTGAAAGTTACCTGTCTTGAGAATTCACCAGTAAGAAGAATCCATTATCGTCCTGCTTGCTATCAGTCAGAACCAGATGCAGTAACATTAGAGGTCAAGTGTTAAAAATAGCATCCACGTCATTGCCATTTACCAAAGTAAAAAAATATCTTGCAAACTGCCTCTCGTTCACATTGTTCCCATAGGAAGCACTGCATTATTTACTTACACAAAAAGCTCTTTTTCAAACCAAGAAATGAGTCATCTATCTGCCCAGTGGTCTTCGCGTGTTACTTCTCAAACTAACAAATCACAAGCTTCAAAGTTTGCAACATGGTTCACACACACGGACCCCAACCTAATTCTTTAAATTAATTGTCAATCTGTCGATACCGGATTTTCCATCAAACTTGTTGCTCTGCTGAAGCTTCAGGTAGTCCTTATACTTCATACCAATATAAGCAGCTGGATTGCTTTTGCTGTCTATCAACTGTGGTGCTGGAGCAATTATTGCATCTGGAGATGGTCCATTCGCTATTAGAATAGATATCCTGGTATTCTTGCTATTCATAATTGCCCGGTGTAGCACACTCTCATACTTTCCATTGCTCATTACCTTTCACAGAATAACACGCATGTATCAACTTGTATTCGAGTTCACTGGTAGACATTTTAGATAAATCAAAACGGGATATCTTGAATTAAAAGTGCAATGGAAAATGAAACATTGAGTATGTAGAAACTTGGAGATAATGAATGAGTGCTGTGTGTTGAATGTTTTGTCTATTTGATGGATTGAAACAGATATACTTGGCTGAAGATGTAACACTTTCGAAAATCGATAAAGATTGATAATTTTTAATATTTTGAGGAACCCTTTTTGTTTTTTGTTTTTGAGAAAAATTATTTCTTAAGAAAACAACAGATTACGAAACTTATGGAGAAAGAATTGGTGATGTTTTTTCCTAGTAAATTGTTTTTCCATTGATGATTAACCTAGAATAGTTAGAATGTTTTTATTATCATGCGCTTTGTCTGCTTGTATGTTATTGTTTAGTATATGGAGAGATATGTCATATATGCTTGGCAATCTATCAAGATAAGCTTTAGGGTCTGCTTGGATTGTCTAATTTTCATGTATCTGTCTTTTATTTGTTTCTAATTTATTTGATTTGTTCATGGGTAAAAATATCCATTTTTCATGTGTATGTGTTTCTCGATAACCATCTTTTTGAAAGAAAATGACAAAAATAAGATGCCAAAACTACTAGAAAAAGATGAAACAAATAGACTTGTGCTTGAATTTTTTTTTTTTTTTTTTTTTAAATTGATGATATAAATAGTCAAAGAAAAAGCAAGATTTAAGATTGCATATAGATAAGTCTAGGTTCCATGCTCGTCAACAGTGAGTTGACCAACAAAACAATGCTTTTTAACACAAGAACAGCCACCATTTAGACTTATCTCATTAGAACAGAATAGATTGATATTAAGTATAAAACTAGTTTATAAACGAATAATGTCAGTAAATAAAATTTAAAATACCTCAATATGATCTCCTGTGTTAATTAGAAAGGCATTTGGGATGGCATTTACGTTCACCCATTTGCCATTATGATACACTTGAAGGCCACCAATTCCATTCTGAATGAGGACTGTTAAAAGGCCATGGTCGGAATGAGGTGGCATGCCAATTGCAAGTTCTGGCTCTGGGCAAGGGGGATAAAGGTTTGCTGTAAGCCTTTGGAAACCCGATTCCATATTCAAAGCTTTTTCTGCATAGCAAGGTTCAAGTCCTAGACTCTCTGATATGCCTTTCAGTAGTTCCAGGACTAACTTTCGGATTTCTCTGGTATACTCTTCCAAAACTTCCCTGCAATAACATTTTCATTATTTGTTGGAATAGCACCAGAAGTAATACTAATCCTCCCATTGACCTTTTCTATGTTCTTACTTGCAGAATCAATCATATGGCCTCTAATAAGGCAATTATATGCATGAGACTCCAACATTACATTGTATTAGGAAATCAAAAAAAGTAAAACCTAAGAATCATGATGTTACTCTTGTTTTTACCATGCAGATATTGACATCTCCAGATTTAGGTAAAATTAATGAAAAAGCATTAATATCAACCAGTTACTCAAAATTGTCTACACACTAAACTAGCATTGTTTATTGACAAGGTTATTTATCAGAATCTTGACACTTTATGTCCTCCGTCTATTTCCTTTGTTTTGGTTTTAAGAAATATTGATTTCATTCAGCTGGTGATGGGTCAAAACTAATTATCAATATCACGTGCTTGATCAATTAACAGATTTCCTAACACAAAAAGGAACTGTTCAGAATATTGAAAGTGAATTGGTGCTGCATTTTGTCAAGACAGCTTAAATATTTTAGCCCGAAACGTACGGTAGCATGAACAACTTACAAAATCAAGGATGCTGTTGGGGTCCTGAACTGCACTGCCTATCAAGTTCTTGAATTTAGCCTCCAGGATAGTAATAGCAGGATGCTAATATGTTATCCTTTAAAAAATAAATATAGAAATTTACGGTTTCGAAGCTTCAATCCAGAGTAAGATGACCTCAAAGCAGAAGTACCCGAGTTCGTATCCATAAACTAATTCTTCGTCTCTATCTCTGTTTATGGCTTAAATATTATAATAATAAAAAAAAGAAAAAAAAAAGTTGAAAAGTTATTTATTTTTATACTTAATTTCTTTGGCCTACGTTACAAAATTAAAGCGTGCACAAGCTGATAGGGATGTGGAATATGTAGAATTTTTGACAAAATCAAACATTATTCATCACATAAGTCACAACCAAAGAGACTAAGTGAGCTCAATGATGATAAGTTTGAAATGATATTTGGAATTGGTGCTGATACGTTCATCAAATCGAGATGTAGGTTCTCAGGTTTTGTCAAGTTTTGCACCAAATCCAATAAATTTGGCTTTTTGAGTTCCAAATCACTATTCTCGGACAGATCAAGAGACAACAAATTGGTGAGTTTTAAAACTTGTGAAGGGAACTCGTATCATGGAAGCTAGAAATGAAGTCTGGAAACTGTTGTGCTTGGGATGAGATTCAGTGTGACCGGAACAATGGTCATGTGATATCAGTTGACAACAAATTGTGAGTTTTAAAACTTGTGAAGGGAATTGGCCATCCAAATGATTATGAGAGAGGTTTAGCTTTTGTAAATGGACAAGATGGAAGAGGGTGGTGTTAGAATCGAGAGTACCAGAGAGACAGCTGTCACTGAGATCAACTGATATCACATGACCATTGTTCCGGTCACACTGAATCTCATCCCAAGCACAACAGTTTCCAGACTTCATTTCTAGCTTCCATGATACGAGTTCCCTTCACAAGTTTTAAAACTCACCAATTTGTTGTCTCTTGATCTGTCCGAGAATAGTGATTTGGAACTCAAAAAGCCAAATTTATTGGATTTGGTGCAAAACTTGACAAAACTTGAGAACCTACATCTCGATTCGATGAACATATCAGCACCAATTCCAAATATCATTTCAAACTTATCATCATTGAGCTCACTTAGTCTATTTGGTTGTAACTTATGTAATGAATTTCCATCAACCATTTCAATCCAAGGCTGTCTCGTTTTTCTACACTTGTTGCCTTTCATTTGGCTAAGTTAAGGTCTAGCTGTAATAAAGCTAACAGTACTTGTAATTTTAGACACTTCAGGAAACAGAGGAAATAAACCTGAAGTCAGGACGCTTGTTTGGACAATGAAACTTGGGGTGCACCACGACCTTTAGAAAATCCCTTCAGAGGAAGACCTATTTGAGCGAGGCATTTAAACTGGTTCGGCATCTTATTGGATCCAACACGTCTTTGCCTTCATACTCTCTTTTCTCTACCTCCGTCAGATCGAAAAAGCCACTACACGCGTCAATCTTCGCCTTCATCATCCTCACTCCTGACAAGCTTTACCTAGGAGATGGACAGCTTTGGATCGTTTTTCATGGTCACATGAGGATAATTGAGAAAAGTCAATTACAGGTATCGACTCTTCATCGTCTTTGGATGACGAAATTGGGTCTAGTTGATCATTTGAATTAGTAAAGAAGGCATAACTTTGTGGTATGGACTTGAGATTAGGCGATTCAGCTAGGGTTTTCACGCTTGTTAATGTTTTCATTATGATGGATGAGGAAGGGGAGTTGGAAGGTTACTGGTCAATAATTGAAGTGAACGTGAATGTATAGACTCATCTGTCTTTAGTACTCAATCCGATCATTACCTTATCTATATATATTTCTGTATCCCTGTTCTTTTCACTTTGGAAGCATTTGGGGTCGGTATAATGTCTAAAACATAAAATTTAAACTACCATCTAATAATTTTAAGCTATCGTGTTGACTAATATTAATAATTTCTCGAATTGCATCACCTTCATATGAAATGAATGATAAAGGTGCTTTTGTAGCTGAGAAATTAATTTGGATTCTGTGCTTGTGATAGTAATATCATTAGCGTATATCAAAAGTAAAATAAGGCCCTTACTAGTCTTGTGAAGAAATAAAGAGGAATCATACCGACTTTAGGCAAATAAGAAGCTAAGAAGCGTAGAGTGAAACTTAGCAAACAAGCTCGAGGAGCCTGTTTTGAGCCATGAAGCAACTTTTTAAGCTTACAAATATTAATAGAAGGTGTGGAAAAGAACCTTGATGGTGGAGTCATATAAATTTATTCTTTAAGATCTCCATGCAAAAGGCATTTTCAGCATCCATTTGTGTCAATGGCTATCCTTTAGAGGTAGCAATGGCCAGAATAAGATGAATTGTCGTCATCTTTGGTGCAAGTGCAAAGTTCTCCTCATAATCTATTCCATACGCCTATTGGTTATCAAGAGCCACCGATCTTGCCTTATATCTTTCAACCGAGCCATCAGATCGTAACTTGATAGAATAAACCCATTGACAACCAATAGGTTTAACACTGGTAGGATAGGGAACTATATCCCAATTATGGTTTTCTTGAAAAGCTTGAAGCTCTTCTTGCATTGCTTTTGCCCAGTATGGATGTTTAGCTACCTGAGAATAGGATGAAGGTACAGTAGTGTTAGTTAAAGTGGCAGAGAAACGATGCTGATCAGGTAGGTGAATGTGATGAATATTTTTTTGAAGAACTGTGGTGGCTGGTTGTAGATTAGAGTTAGGGATGGGAAGTTCTTGTAATGATGCTTGTCGTATTTGCCAGACAATCCTTGGTTTGAAGCGTTGACTTGATGGTAAGATATCATCAAAGCTGAGTAAAGTGACATCTTCAAGTGGAGAAACGTGTTGCTGAAAGTAGTACTCATGTTCAAAGAAGATCACATTCCGAGAAATACGTAGATGATTAGCAATAGCATCATAACATAAAAAACCTTTATGAGTAGTAATATAACCTAAAAAAAAGGACACCTTACAGATTAAGCTGTCAACTTATGATGTTCATGGGAAGGTAGGTGAACAAAACATACACATTCAAAAGTAAGTAGTGAGTGATAATTAGGATGTAAACCAAAGAGACAAGAATAAGGAGAATCAAAGTTCATGTTAAGAAGGAAGGGGATTGATCAAATAAACTGCAGTGGACAAAGCTTTCACCTAAAATTTAGATGGTACAAATGATTCCAAAAGTAATGTTCGATGACATTTTTACATTCAACTACCCGATTTCGTTGAGGTATATAAGGACATGATCTCTGAGAAATAATACCTTTATGTTGTAAAAAGGTTTGAAATTCGTGTGATGTATATTCCCCACCATTATCTGATTGTAAAATCTTAATACTAGTGGAAAATTGGGTTTCAAGATAAGTGATAAATCTTTTGAATATATTTAATACCTCAACTTTATTATACAGACAATATATCCATGTGAAACAGCTACAATCATCAATAAATGTCATGAAGTATTTATATTGTGCATGTAAGACGATAGGAGTAATGCCCTAAACATCATTATGAATAATCTCAAAGCATGTATTAGTATGACCACCATGAGTAGGAAAAGGCAAAATTTTACTTTTTCCTAGCTTGCAAGTAGTACAATCAAAAGTAGTGCAAAGATTTCTACTACCAAGAAGACCACACTTCATTAAGTTGAATAAAATCACATTAATTGGATGGACTAATCATTTATGCCACATTTCAACTTTATTTTCAACAATAATAGAATTCAAAGACAAGATTATAGGAATTGATGCAGTCTGCCCACTTTAGGTCCTTTTGTTATCACCATCCTTAACGTCTGATCCTACACAAGACATCCATTACGAGAAAAATGAATATTGCAATTATTATCAACCATTTGACCAACATAGATCAAATTAGTAGATAATCCTGGAGAAATAAATACATGGCAGAAAGAAGGTTTAATATCTCCAATGGCCGTAATAGGAAGATTGCTACCATTAGCAATTTGAATACTTTGTGTACCATCATATATTAGTAGATTATGAAATGAAGCAAGAGATCTGGTCATATGATTAAAGGCTTTAGAATCAATAATCCAAGGAGAAGAAACAAATTTACCTTGACCTTGAAGTCCAAAGTAGCAAATGCTGAGAAGATTAGCCGTTGAACCATTTCAGGAGTAAGAGAAGTCTGATTAGTACCAGTGGTTGTAGATGTCGATGTAGATTTAGAGTCACGAGCAGTAGCTTGAAAAGCTTAAGTTCACTGATTTTCAAGATGTGTGGGACACTCCTTAATAATGTGGTCGTTCTGTTTGCAGTAGTTGCAAAATTTCTTCCCACAATTTTGAGCAAGATGCATAATTCCTTGCAAGAATAACATTGTACTTGTCCTTTTCTTTGTTTCTTTCCTTAAGCAAGATAGGCAACATTTATAGCCTCAGATATTTTTTTGGAACCATCTATTAAAGTCTGGGTAGCCAGTCGTTGCTCCTTACATAACAATTCACCAAGACATATATCCAAAGAAGGAACTAGATTTCTGTTTAACAATCCAGCCTTCATTGCTTCAAATTCTAGTCTTTATTTATTAAAAATTGTCCACACCTACTATCTTCATGAACAACTTGAAGACTTCGTAATGCTTCTCTTGGTACTTTAGAATAAATTATACTAGAATATTCACTTCATAAAGTAAGAAATCTAGAATAGTATTGGTTGATAAGAAGATTACCTTGATTGTACTTACTAATTTCAAGTTCAAGTTGAAATCTTCTTGCTATGTTATCTTGATAATATATAACCTTCAAATAATCCCACATCTCTTTTGCTGTACCAAATGAATGTAAATAGTTCACCATGTGAGCTTCAATAGATGCTAATATCCAAGAAATTATTCTAGCATCCTTCGCCTCCTACTTACTAAGTTCTTTAAGATCCACAGGTGATGCAGAAGATTCATCAATATGAGTCAAAAGCTCTTTCCCTTTTAAAAAACATTCTAAATTAGAATTCCGTCTGACCCATATGGTACTCACATTAAGCGTTAGGATCATAGTTCTTTGGCTTGTACCCCTCTTTTGGGATCTCATACATTATCATATTCTGATTTCTCAACTGGTTAAAAAGTTGAACCATCATAATCTTAAATTGTGTGAAACACCTTCGTTATATTGAGCGAGCTTGTTTATTTTGGCTCAATGCTTTTGAAGTCAGAGGCTTCATCCCTTGTCTTATCTCATTTGGCCCGTTCTCAACTTTATAACCCGATGACTCCTCTTGAGCCTTATGATATAGTACTTTGCTAGCAATAAGATATAAGTGTTGGACTTTGTCTAACATGTATGTCATAACCCATTCTAGGGTTTCAATCTTCCTTGCCATCATTGTAAGTCTTTGCTCTAGATTCTCATGCTCCCCTTCCTTTTGGATGTCTTGAATTTGATCTTCCTCTTGCAAATAACTTCTTTGATTTGATGCATCACCATCATCTTGTGTATGAAGCATGTTGATTGTAGGTTCTTCATATGTTAGGATGTTGCTGAACTTAAATGATGGACCATCAACGAATTGCAATTGAACCACTTTTGAGTAAATCAAATCCTAAATTTTGTTCTTTAATTCCCAACAAGAATCAGTAGTATGCCTTTTTTGCCCCATGTGGTATTCACATTGTACATCAAGGTCATATTTTCATGGTTTATACCTTAATGTTGGCTCTTTAGGGTATAATAAGTGGTCCTCTTTCAGTTTATGGTAAATTTGAGGTAGAGGGGTAGGGGTTTGAGTTAGTTTCCTCTTGGATGCCTATATATACTTACTATAGTTTCCTTTGCTCACAGTGTTGACTGTGACTTCTCTCGCTATAGGTTCTCTACTAGTCACTTTATGAATTTGAAGTTTGCCAGAAATAAGAGCATTTTCAATTCTTTACCCTACCCCTACTATTTAAAAAAAATTCTCTGTGGTATGCCCAACAAAACAGGAGAAGAAGGGATCTTCCAGGGTATTTATAAAGGTGAATATCATATCCTTCTCTGGAATAGGTATGGCAACCATAGCTGCTAATGCCCTCTATCGTTGAGCATACTCCTTAAAGGTCTCGTTCTTCTTCCTTTTTATGTTGTTAAGGTCCTACATGGATGGGCCAACTTCAATATTGAACTTGTTATAAAATGTCCTAGCCAATTTGTCCAAAGTATCAATCTTATTGAGGTTTATCTAGGTATACTAGGTCAATGCCAACCCAGTGAGACTATCCTAGAAAGTCTGGACCATTAAATGCTCATACTGGGTGTACTGGCTTCTCTTCTTCACATAAAATTGGGTATGTGGTTCCAGGTAGCCCGTGCCATCATACTTGTCAAAATCTAATACTTTAGGGAAAGTACCATCTTGAGCTATATGTAAGCTTGTGATCTTAGCTTGGTCAAACCCATCAACTTTTTGGAATGCCTTAAATTTTTCAGTAAACTAAAGCTTTTTTCCATTTCCTTGCTCTGAGCCTCTAATTCCTTCTTTAGTTTATTAGGGTCATGCTCAGATGTTTGGGGCACATAGTGTGTTTCTTCCTCTTCGATAGGCTGACCATTGGCCCCCTTTCGAGTTCTAGAATGTCCTTCAAATGGTGGCTCGAAGGTTTTCAATAATCCAATGCTTTGGATGAGCATTTGCATCTGTTTAGCCATCTCGAGTGTTGTTTGCTCAAAAGATTGGATTCTTTACTCAACAACTGAATCAAGGCTAACGTTGTTGTTGGTGTTGTTAGCCATTTTGAATGAATGTACTTAAGGGATTAGCTGAGCCTGCTTAAAAACAATTTCGAAGTTTTGTAAAAATCCATTCTTGTTAGCAAAGATTTTTTTTTTGTTTGTCTTTTTTTTAGCTAAGCTTTATTTCATAATTTGACATTTTATTTCAAAAGAATTTTTTTTATTGTTTTTTTCTTAAGAAATATTTACAAATGGAGAATGACAAACTCGAGACTAAGGGAAAGGAAAACCTATGGCAAAGGTTATTCTAATGAAAAGGACCTATAACTATCTAAAAAAGGAATTAATCTAACGGATGATTGAATTATATACAATCTAAGGATATTTACATGTTTGCTATATATCTTATATATAAGCATTATTGCCATTATTTTACAGAATATTTACAAATTTTGTAAAAAAATTTCTTGTTTTTTTTAAACAAATGTTATATTACAAGAAGAATTAATTTAGGCAAGAATATATTTGCATATTAAAAACATAGAAAAATAAGATGGCTCATTAAAATCAACATGAACTTGTCCTTTATTTTATTCAATAACATTTGAGTACTTCAAAATGCTATTTCTCATTTCTTTTCCAAAAACATAAGATGTCGAGTTTATTTTGGCTAGAAAAGCTTCTGGGGGAGAGGAAAAGATCCCATAGTCAATTGATGTAGAATTTCTACCATTTCATTCGTCAGGGACTCCATCTGATCTAGATGATCCAATAACTTTTGGTTGTCTTCTAACAGAGTCTGAACTTTCTTTTCAACTGTTCAAGCCTTTTCCTTCCAAAGGTAGGCCTTCATCTTAGCCAGGCGAAGGTATGGATCGGAGATCCTTAAGATGTGAATAAATTTCATCATTTCTTGCGAATCCTTTAACATCTTCTTGACAGATTCATGAAAAATTATTATGAGCCATCTCATTGTTTTTATTTTTATTTTTTGAAATTTCATTTATTTACAAGATGTGGAAGAAAACAAAACAAGACTAATGATAATTGTAAAGACCCGATCCTCTAAATCCGAGACTTAGAGTACCGAATCCCCAACCACATATAATGTTTTCACATTATATGTAAGGTTGTCCTAAAACTAACAGTTTATGAAAATTGTTTGATCAAAATTACTAAACTTTGTAAAGAACTTTTAAACAAAACAAGATTGCTAACAAAAGCAATCTATGCATACATTTACATCATATAACCATCGTTTAGTGCCAATACATGACACTACAAAAAAATTACATGTTTTCTCAAAACATAAGAATCTTAAAGGATCTTAAGGTCATTACAAAAAGAAATTAGCTTAACTAACAAGCCTTCTATACATAGCTTATCCTTAGCAAAAAGTCTTCTATAATAGTCCCGGGTAATCGGATCCTATTCATCCCACTCGTCCAGAAATCTCTCGAAATCGGACCCATAGCCCAAGTCATCGTAATACTCGTCTCCAATACCTGCAAAGCAGTAAAAGTGAGCCAGAGGCCCAGTACACAATAACCAATGCAAAACAAGTCATCCAATTGATGTAATGCATCATATAACAAGTGGTTATCTTTATTACATTTTCATTCACAAATCAACAGGAGGGTATTCAAACCCCGGTCACGCTTCAGGAATTCAGGGGTCCTGAGTAACAGCAGCTGCTCAGGGGGTTGATATAAGCAGTCCGAATACTTATATCTCCTATATCTATTTCATGAAGATAATAGCTTCATCTAGGGTTTAAAAGCCGTTGCCCGACTCTACTTAAACTCAGTCCATAACATGAGCCTAGTTCACGAGTTCCCATAAACTTTGAACTAAATCATGGTATTTCCCCCTAAGTTTAAGCAAACGTTACACAGATACTATTCCCCCCTATCGGCTACCCACTTAACCAAAAAGAATCGCTATTGCATCATAGCGTACCATTGCATCATGGTAAAGTCATTACATCATGACTTGGTTAAGCGCCTAGCTAACATGTCATTGCATCATGACAGGTTTGCTGCTCCTCGGACCAGATTAAACAGCGTAATAGACATCCAATTCATTCAAATGTTAAGTCAAATCGATTTAGGTCAAATTAGAAATGCCTGATTCTAGCAAACATCAAACAAGTTATTGCGTACCTGAACCCGTTAGTATATAACTAGGATCTCTCGGTGATGAACTAACCGAAGAATCCTTAGCTGTAATAGAAATATCACAATAATCAATAAAGAAACAATTATAGATTTCACTCTCACAATTATACACATAGTATATATATATATCATAAATAAATAAAAGAAATCTAAATAATTGAATACAAAGTCACAAATAAGCATTTAAAGGTCCTATTATATCGCAAATCGCTTAATAAATACTTAATTGCTCAAATAACAAACTTGGGAAATTTTAGAAAAAGTTTTTAAATTTCAAAAGCACAAGGGATAGGCCGGCAGCCAAAGCCGGCGGCTTTGAGCCGGTGCTTAATGCTTTAAAAATCAACACTGCCAGCGCTGGCAGTGTTCAAGGGTACGCCGCCTGCCTTGGCATCCTACGCTAGCGGCCTTGGGCCGGCGTAGAATCCAAAACCAAAATTTTCAAAAACGTCCAGAGAGGTCTAAGCCGTCCGCTTACCCAGATACGCGGGCAGCTTTGACACTTACGCCGGCGGCCTTGATTCCCAGCGGTCGGCGTATAATATGAACGAAAGAACGCCGGCTGACTTTCCCAGCAAAAGCCGGCGGCTTTCATCCAGCCTTAAGAATTCTGAATCCAACGCTGCCTCTAAGCCGGCGGCGTTGAATCCCCAGGTGCCGGCGTACGTTCTAAAAACAGGCTTAAACGAAAATTTCAAATCCCCTGTTTTTCCACTTTGTAAAATTCTATCTTAATACATTTTAAACCTTCCTCCACTACACTTCCAACTTCATATGATTCACTCATATCTATACTACTCAATTCTAGCAACTCAAAACAAGAATTCAACACAATTAAACACTTCAAACTCCACTTCAATCCAATCTAGATTTTTCATACACAATCTCTCTTCACATCCTCCCTATGCTTCCCATCACTTCTACATAACAAGCATATCCTCACACACTTATAAAACACATTCATAACTCATCCCAAGCATGAACAAACAATTTGGATAACATTAAACTCATTCCAATGAAGAATTCATGCAATCACTACAAGAAAGAAAAACAAAATAAGGCAACAATCATAACTAAATCAATTCAAATATATATATATATATACCTTGCCTTGAGGAAAACTTTGATTCTTAGAACTTGATATAGGCCTTGTCTTAAGCTTAGAATGGAATTGAAAGAGGAAGAAGAAAAGAAAGAAAGAAGAAGCAAAATTCGTATAAAATTATGGCTGCCTCTAAAAGTAGGTTAATTAAGCAAAATTTGACTTTAAACATATTCCAAATTTGCCCTTTAAGGCATATATAAATTTAGGAGGCATTTGGCATGAATTTGAACTTCATTTGGGCCTTAAATAAGCATGAATGCTAACTTAACTATCACCTTAATGTACAAAAGACATAACTAATAATTTTGTTACACACACATTATTACATATAAAACAAAGATATTAATTTCAATGTATACATGCAAAATAATATATCTTAGAGTACTAGCAACACAACCATGCTCATTCAATTCAACAATTTAAAATAATTAAATAAACTCATGAGATTTAAATAGAATTGAAATCTAGGTCATTTCAATAATTATACAAGTTTTTCTTCTTTTTGTTTTTCTTAAAAAAAGATATATACTATTTCACAACAACAAATTAAAAGAACTATATTAATAATAAACAATATGCATAATATATATGTTGCATATTACATATGCAAATCACATGGACCCAGATATGGGGGTTGATAACTAATTAGTAGTGAGATAATTTAGAAAATTTTTCATTTGAGTTACAACTTCATTTGAAGAAAATTTAAGTAGATATATTTACATAGGAAAGATTTAGAAAACTTTTTTTTTTTTTAAATAGTAACTCTTTTTGAGGTATGCCCCGCTATTATTTATTTGCCAACCCATGCTTATGAATGCAATTGGGTGGGTTCTAAAGGTTCCCCAATCTAGTGGATCACGGGTCAACACTAAACAGGAGCGGGAGGTCATTTCGTGAACCAGAGGGTGGAAATGCCACAACCTCTGGATACTACTAACGACTTCCCTGCCTAAGGTTCTAAGACGGCCTAGTTCTAACTGTATCTAGCACACATTTTCATAAATTCCTCCCAAATATATCATGTGCCCCTATTAGAGTTATTTACAAAATTTGCTTTTATCTACATCACTTAAAGAAAAAGATTAGTACAACTACTTATAGATTAATAATTATATAAATAATATACAAGAATGAGCATAAAAGGAAATAAACTTTAAATTTAAGAATATCAAGTAGCTAGCCCTAAAAAAAAAAAAGAAAAAATAGGCGTCACCAGTAAAGTCGCCAAGCTGTCGAGCCTAGATTTTTCATTTTTGGTTCAATTTCCTTTAATCCGAGTTGTTTTAAACACTAACCCATTCAATACAAACCTTCGACTAAGAATTAAAGGAAGCTTCTAAAATTTAAAACCAATTTGGAGTTGCCACCCAACTGAAGTTGGGAAAAAAATAAATTAGGACTAATAGGTAGGTTATTTTTAATATTGCTATTGGTCTACAACAAAATTAATTTTCAAAATGAACCAGAGATACTAAGTCTAGGGGCTATCCTATTAAAACCATATGGTTACCACTTAAAATTTATAAATTAAAATTTTATCCTTTTAATGCTAAAAAAATTTTGCTAATGTACATACTATGATATTTACAATCAAAGCTTACAATATTTACAATGAATTAATTCAAAATAAATAATAAAACAAAAAAAGGTTTTTAATTTTTTTTATTTCGCCTAGGAGGTACCTACATACCTGGTAATCGGATCAGACGATACATAGTTCTTTTTAAGAAATCTTTAGTGTGTTGATACTTTTTATTTTTTGAACTATTTTCCATTTAAGTTCTTTAATTTTTCAATTTTTGTAATTTTTTTTTGTGTATGACGTATAGGCTATCAAATTGATTTTTTTTTTAGAAAATAAGATTTTTCTATGTCAAAAGGTTTTTTTTTTAATTTTTTATTATTATATATATTTTTATATATACTCACACTATGTATATATATTTGAAATTTTATTGCTTTGACAAAATTATATTCTATTTTTCTATTTATTTTTGTGATTTTTTATAATTGCCTTTTTTTTTACATTAAAACAAAAGAAAATAAAGAAAAAAAATGAAATGAATTTACATAGTAGGATTAGGCGTAGGTTAGGTGCGATTCTTGGATCGATCTTCGGAGCGGGTTCAGGTCATATTCAAATCTTCGAGTCGCAAAACAACAGGCAGTTGGCAGTAGCTAATGGCTGTGATCTAGCGGTTCTGAGAGGCAATACTACACTGGACAAAGGCTTTAGAGGATAAGGAGGACTCCGAAGGTGGTCATTTGGCTCAAAGATAGCTGGAAGCTAGTGGTTTAAGCTCCAATAATGGCGGTCGATGGTGGTGGATGGTCGTTGTTGATCGGAGGCCTTTGGATGAAGAGAAAAGCTACTACCTAAAGCTTTCACCACCTTGGATCCAATTGTAGCCTTGGTTTGGTTTGCTTTATCCTCTATAGAGAGTAACCAAAGAAATTTCAAAATCGGACCCTTGACGCTTAAACTCGATTCGAGATTTGCTGGAGTTTTTTGGATCAAATTGATTGTTGTGGATGATTGTTGATGTTTTCTTAGTGTCGCTGATGATCTGAATAGGGAACTTCGACCCTTATTTATACTATTTAGGAGTTTAATTAGCTGGGGTTTGTTTGAGAATGAGTTAGGGGGTCACATGTGAAATCTAGCTTCTTGAACGTGTCTTTGCAAATCTCGAGATTTATGAACTTTAGGAGAGACGACGAAGAGTTCAAAAGTGTTTCTAGAAGCTGAGGTAGGTCAAATTTGAATTTCGAAAGTTTGCTTCGTGCAAAAAAATGAGTTTTTCGGGAACTTTAGATCAACTATTGAACACCAAATTGCAATCTTTAGAGCTGGTTTTTGACCCAAAATTGTAGTATCCCATGTCTTCTTCAAATAGCCTCATTCAATTTGGTGAAAATTGGAACAAAAATGGGTAAAAAAATGAGCTTGAAATGGCCATGTTGTGTGGAAAAACTAGTTAGGCTTATTGAGAAAGACGATGCGTGTGTTCCTCACATGCCTATTTGGAAAAAGTTTTTTTCCTTCCTTGTGCAATTTGAACTCTGGTTGCCTCTGAGCATGATCGTGTGCTTTCCATTAGGCCGTTGTCTTGTGCCTTAGTCATATTGTCACTTAAATAAGATTTGAGTAACTTGGACTGAGACTAAAATGCGATTTTTTTGTACTTTTGTACATATAATTTATTTATTATTTTCTTTTTTTATTATACATTGTACTTAATTATTATTATGATGTTATATTATTACAATTATTATCTCAGGGGCAAAAATGGGGTGTTTAAAATCGTGCAGAAGCTTACTATAACTAGGTAACCAATGAGGCATAATAGTATTTAATTGATAATTCTAAAAAATAACTAACAAAATAAATAAAAAGATAGATTTAAGATAATAGATACTACCGAAAGCACTAGTGGGCATATCCAAAATATTAAGTGAGGGTCCAAGCCCATACAAAATAACAAACATGGTTCTAGCTTGTCAAATATAATCCTAAGAGTCTCACAAAAAGAACAAAGAACTCTCATCCCTCGATTGCTTCCCACAAATCCCGTGTAAGCCCCTAGATTTTTCGATTATATAAGCAAACCCTAAGAACCGAAAGTCAAAACGAAATCCTAAAGTTAACCTAGTTCTATGTTTAGTGTAGTGAGTCTAGATCCGGCAATCCTGTGTTCATAAACCCTAGAAAAAGAAATTAAGATAATTGTGGAAAATGGTTCGTAATTCTATAGGAAAGCTTAAAAATATCAGATTTATAATTTTCTAGTGTCTTTCGGATCCGAACGGGATCAGTTTTCAAAAACCGTGCCTTGATGCACCAGATAGTGAAAATATTCCAACAACACCAATAGACTCGTAAAAATATAAGGTTTTCAAAAATATCAGTTTTAGAATTTTTCGGTAATTAAAAATAACAGATATAGCTTATTTACACGTATTTTCTTTACTACTGGTATTTTAATTGTCTAGTCTACTATTCATAATACTTTTCTACTATTCATTACTATTCATCTATCTCTACTTTTTCTTACACTCTACCATACCTATACCTTACAATTTACCTTCCCCATACAACTTTAATCACATCACACTTTACATATTACTTCTTTTTATTACAAAACAACAAATTTAATCAATTTCTCTCCCCCATTACCCATGTTGCCGTCCGCTCTCCCTCCCTCATCACTCTCAATTTGTTTTCTTTTTCAATTTATTTAATTACATCTAATTTCCACTCCAAAACTCTATAAATACTCCATTCCTCCTTCATTCTTTCACACAACTCATTTCCTACTGAAACTCTACCAAAATCACTCCATAAAATCCCTCTCCCAAAAATCTCTCCCAAGTTCTTCATTCTCTCCATAAAACCATTTTCTACATAATACTACAACCCATTCCATTCATATTCAACAAACATATAAACCTTAGGTAAAAGTTTCTTTCACATACTCATCATGTTCATTTAACTTAACATGAGCTTAGTGTATGTTTCTTAGACTCATGAGAGTTAAAGAAGCAACAATATGTTCATGTTTTGTTTTTGTTCATGTTCTTATTTTCTTTATGTTACTATTATGTTGTTGCTATTATTGTTATTATTTTTGTTTCTAATCTAACTTATATAAAGTATTATGTATATATATTTATTTAGAGCATATAAGCTCATTTGTTATTTATTTATTTTCATGTCTTGCAATTTATCTATTTACTCGTTTTATGCAAATTATTAAGACTAGTCTTTCTAGTCTTAAACTTGTCCATATCAAGTCAAAACAATTTACTTTCTTTGCTTTTCTTTTATTTTGGGACTAGTCTATTCTTAGTCCCAAGATACCTTGATAAAGCTAAGGTTCCCAATACTTGACTTTATTTTTATGCTCTTATTTTAATTCATCTTATTATGTTGTTTTTATTACATTTCTCATAGTTACATATTCTCATTCATGCATGAACATGTTGATATTGTCTCAACCATAATGAAAATGAGTTTTATTAAGTAATAAAAATAAACTCTCTGTAAAAATAAATTTTGTCACATAAGGAATAATTTTTCCATAAAAACTTAAAGTTTTATCTTAACAAATATTTTCTAAGGTTAGATAAGTTTAGCTCAAGTTTTAGAAATACATAAAGTAAACTTATTACAAACTCTCTTTTCAAACCAATAAAATAAGAAAGTTTCTTTAAACTTAATTCCTTGTTTAAACAAAAGTTTTCCTAAACTCCTTTATCAAGTTTTCTACTAACAGTTTAAAATACTAAAGTCTAGATAAGTTTTTCAAAACTAACTTATAAGATTATTGATATAATTCTTTTAAAGTGGATCTAACTTTAGAAAAGCTTTAGAACATATAACCATGAAGTATTTAGGAAAACTATGTTTTCCAAACCACTAGAAATAAAGTTATGGGAATCTTAAAAGATTAAAATTTCTTTTTGAAAATGTAATTATTCTCAAAATTAAGAAATAAAGTTAAAAGAAGGAAATATTTACTAATAAATTTTCCAAACAAAACTAAAATGGAGATTTTCAAGTCTTAGCTTTTCTCACTTTCAAGACACATTGTTTTACAAGATCATTGTTGAGACAACACCACTAAATTCATGCATATGGTTTGAGTCTATATATATGTATTCAAAGGATTTTTCAACCATACAATTATCTTTATTTTTGTACAAAAGCTCTTGAATGGAGAAAAGTTTGAAAACTCTAGTTTTGAATTATTGAATTTTCGTATCAAATCTGCACGTCAATTTTCCTAGACCCAAATGACTTCTTTTGATAAAAATAACCTTAGAAATAGATAGATCTTTTCAAGTAGGTATAAATAGGTATATAATATGTGAAATTCCGAGTTAAAATGAGCAAGTTATAGCCATTTTAAGTTGGGATTTCTATTCATACGATTTTTGGCGAATTCAATAAGATAGAATTAGAGATATTGAGTAGATCTTGGATGAAATACTCACTTAGGGTATTTCTTTTGTTTAGGTGTTGAAGACCAAGATCTTCTCTTCCCCGATGATTACTTCGACTCTTAGAAGATCGCTGTGGATGAGTGAGTTTTCTTTACGTTTATGTATTCACGCATGTGCTTGTAGAATAGAGCACTAGATGTTAGGAAAAGATAAAATTAATATGCATGTGGGATATCATGGGAATTATGTATGTGAATTGTTATGTGCGATCAACGAATGATAAGTATATCGGAACCCGATCTGTGATTGATATAATTGCTTCTATGTATATATTGCTATGTGTGCAATTATTGCTTGATCGCTTTAAATGATTTAATGTCATATTGGAATCCCCATATAATAAATTGCTCATGCATATCACTTAGAATATTATTTCGAAGTTTTGCTACTACTCTTTAGCGTGGGATCGGAAAGGCAAGCTGCCTAGCTACATGTTGAGGGTTAGGATGTTCGGGGAATACTGCATCAAGGTGTAGCCAATCCGGATCGATCGCTTTGGGTATGGAAAGCCCGGAGACTAGTAGTACAGTTCGTTGGAACCCCAAGACGCGAGCAAACTTTTAAGGAGATCATTCGGGGCCCAGTTCAAAGCATTCCGTAACTACCGATGGAGTGGTAAATCCATCATACATACGAAACCGGATAGTCGTATGTAATGTTTGATCATATGGTTGTTGCATTTCATATGCTTGATTAATAAACTTGGTTGATTGCCTGTTATGAGTACTTTTGCATAAGGAATACCTCACTAAGCAAGTTATGCTTATACCCCTATAGACTTTTGATATTGCAGGATTATCTTTTTGCACTGAGACCATCTTGACTCCCCGGGTAGTATCCTTATTTTGGGAAGCTTTTGGAGGAATTCTGTTTTGAAGTTTTAGAGTAGATTTCTTCTAAAATCTTTTAGCTTTAGTTATTTTTATCTTTAGTAAAACCATGTTGTTATGGAAATTATCGGGAGATTGCCCCTTAGAAGTTGTAAGACTTTATGTTTCAATGAAATATATTAACTGTTATTTTGCATGTTCCGCTGCCAATATCTTAAAATGCATTACTTCACCGGTCTCCCTTTGATGTGAATGTACGCCTTCTACCGATATGGAAGCTTTTGAGTGACTGACGTAGTCATTTTTAAGTTTTAATATTGCATACGGCGGGCTGTCACATTTAGGGTACCCATTGGGGCGTGACATCCCGTCTCCCAAAATAATGCTAACTTGTGGGCATCCACACCTAGGCCGATGTTAAAAGTAATCCTGTGATACCAAATTATAAGGGGGTGAGTGACCACATGCACAATAAGATATAATCCTCACTTTATATCGTTCAAGCAGGTGACTAGAAAGTTATATTAAGTAAACATATGCAATGCAATCAAATAAATGAGCAAATAAATTTACGGTTAATAGGTAACCATACATAGATCAGATTTACGCCCTTTGATTCAAGGGTTGGAGAATATCCTACTAACGTCAACACCCTGAAACACTATTACTTCAGGATCTAAGAGAATTGATCAGAACACATTTTGCTTTATATAATAATAATAATAATAATAATAATAATAATAATAATAATAATAATAATAATAACCATAACATATACATATACATATACATATAGTGGTATTTCCGAAAGCAAGTTATCCAAAGTAATGATACCAACGAGTCCCTAGAAGATGGGCCACCTTCCCTAAGATGACTTCATTCCTATCCCCCAAGATAAGGCCTATGGTCACACGAGGTTGTCCATGGTCATAGCCTGTCCAGCCTATTACGTAGTAGTGACAACCTTTGACAATGCAATTACATTTTAGTTATCAAGCCAATATTTATTAAGTTCATTTACTTAGCACAAGCAAAAATCAGACACTTATAAATATCAAATAATCAAGTAACACCTAATACTTAATGTTCAGTATAATTTATAGAATTTTCAAATCCAAATAACAAACACAAGCAATCACAGGCATAAACTTCCCAACCCACACATGTATCAATTATTAATATCCATTAGCAAAACATCGTACACTAATCTTACAAGCACAAGCAAATATAGAGGTTATAAGAATATACTTACTAATTCATGTCGCCTATGAATTGTACTAATCCATAGGTAAGTCAGTGTTAGAGTCAAAATCACTTGAATGCAGTAAAAAAATAGGAATAAAATGTAAGAATTTGATATAAATGCCACTTAGGAATTCCATACTATAGTAGTTCTAATTTTTTCGTAGTTTTAATACTAAACTTTCAATTGCCTATGACTAATTTGTTTTAACTCCAATTTCAATGTATAAATAGCCGATTTGGCATGTGTTTTTTTTATTACTCTTCAAACGTGATATCAATTTAATTTAAGGACGAATGTAACATATCGAGTTGATTGATGTCAACTGATGAAATTCATATGATTTTGGTAGCTTTCATTGAAATCTTATTTCGGCTATAATTTACTTGTTTCTTATCCATATTTGATGAATAAATATCCAATATCATAGGATTTTTCGAGAATGATCGATTGGCGGTGTTGTTTTCACCAATGAAAGACTTTAGGGTGGTGAATGGCCATAGGACAACTTATGAAATTTGCTAGTTCCTTAGCAAATTTCAATTATTTTTACTTCTAAATCTACATATTTATCTACACTCTATCTATATTAGCTATTCACATTTCACACATGGTTATAGCACATTTGCTTTTACATGTATATTTTAGGGATTCCATGAATCTCATTATTCATAACATAATCCATGTCAAACTTCAATGCCAATACATGTTGTCTTGTTTATTACCAATATTGGTGAGTATACATAAGCTAGTTAGAGGAAAGAAATGAATCTAAATAAATAAAATAAAAGAAGGAAAGGGAACAAGTAGCTAAATGGCTTTTTGTGTTTGTATTGTCAGTGTATGTGCGTTTTTTTATGCAGATTAAGAAAATAATATGGAAGACATAAAAGATTTTATTCTTATTGGGGTAGATTTGATTTAGTTATTATATCTTATTTTATTAGATTTGATTTTATTAGAATTTTACAGGATTGATATCTTATTTTAGATATAAACTTTTAATTTAGATATTATTTTATTCTATATATGTAGACAAATCTTGTAATAAACATGATGATGATGAGTGATTAAGATTTTGAATAAAATAATTATTTTTCAAAGTTGTGATTCCTTTTTTTCTTACTAATGTTGTGAGGCCATCATAAAATTCATCATGTAGTGAAAGGCCATATAATTCAATGGTGATGTGAGCCATCAAATCAAAACTTTCACCGGTAGTGTGAGGCTACCAAATTACCTTCCTATTATTTTTATTGTAATTTGCAATTATATATATATAATATATATATATTTCACTTCATCTCTTCATTCTTTGTTTCTACTATCCCACATCAGTTTTCTTAATGTTTGTTTGTGCTTAAAGGTGCATGTGTGTATCTCATTTTGTGTTATGTCGTGTAGACTTCAAGCAGTGATAAATAGCTACTGCTATGTGTGTTTGGCATTGTGTTGTGTGGTATCATGGGAAGCAAAGTGAGTTGCTGACTCAGCAACTTGTTCACATGAGGTTGGGATGATGTTACTTGGTAGAAGAATGAAAAGGAACTTCAAAGAATAAAGAATAGAAAAGAAAGGACTATATATATATATTTATATACAATTTGGCATGAAGTCCATGAATTACATCCAATTGCTATTACGTTCTATGATTATGTGCCATTATAGAGCAGGGCTGGTACGTGGTGTGTAAGTGTAAGGGCATTGAGCGCTCTGTTTCTATTGTGGTGTGTTTGAGTGGTAGTGGCACTAGCAATAGTGGAGTTCATGTGTGTGAGGCTAGTGCGAGTGTTCGATGTAGTAAGGGTATATGGTGTTCGTGTGGTGTTGTGCATTGTGGTGAGTTTTGTTGTGTTAAGTGTTGATTAGCATGTGTAGTGCTAGGATGAGAGGTCTATGGGCCACACTAAAGTGAGTGTGCGAGTGTGTGTTGTGGAGTGCCCTAGGAGTGCTCATGGTGTGCTTGTTGGTAAATACTATGGAGTTCCTAGCTAGCGCTCAATTTGTGTTGTGTGATGTGAGTGTAAACCGAGATTGCGTATGGGTGTGCGTAGTCGTCTATTTTCAAGTAGCAAGGGAGTGTGTGCTTTCTAAAGTAGACATCAACAAAAATAAAAGAAAGAGAAAAAGAAAGAAGAAAAAAAAGAAGGAAGGAGCATTACTCACCATGGCTATTGATGTTGTTTGGGGTAAAGAAAGCAAGGAAGCAGTAGGCGAAGGAAGAAAGGGAAAAAGAAAAAGAAGAAAAAGGAGAAGAGAAGCAATTAGAAGAAGGAAAAGAGGAAGGGAGATAAAGAAAGAGAAGATAGAAAGCAGAAGGCAAGTAGCAATAGTAGCTGACATCAACGGATGGAAGAAGATTTCTTCAGTAGATTTTAAAGGATTTAGGATAAATTTGTAGCTGTTTTGTTGACTAGCCTAAGGAGTGAGTAGTAAAAGTATGACATGAATTTGATGCAAGCCATGTTGGAAAACGGAAGAGGTCATGTTGAATTTCGATCAAGTTGTTGGTTTACTCATTGGTCGATTTGTCTTGTCATAAAAGATGGAGAAAATAAATACAAATAAGATAGTTTATGTTGGCACATGTCAAATTCTAAGGTTTATATGCAATAAAGTTTAATTTAATTTAATTTTATTTTTCTACATGATTGACTTATCTAACGTAATTTAAGATCTAGTATTTCTAATTTAGGATTCTGTATACCCTAATTTGGGCATAGGATCAAGTCGAATCACCAAGTTGACAATTGGAATTTTTCAAGGTTTACGGCCTTCATATTATGTTATAGTACTATCTATATATATAATTATGGATATATTGTCATAATATTGCTAAATGTGATGTTATAATAAAATATATACACTTATATTACTATATATGTAAATATTAATTATAATACTAACTCCTTATAGTTCAAAAATATAATTTTGCAATTTTATTTATCTAAATTATCATATATATATGTATAGTTGTATATATTATAATGCTATACAATATCTAACATTAACTATGCATGAATAAAGATAACACATGAACATACACACATAACATATTATAAATATAATGTCTTTATATTATCTATATAATTTTACAATAATAATGTTGCAACACTATATAAACATGTTAATAATACTTTACATTTTCTATATATAATATACAATTTTATGTTGTAATACTATAGATAATGTCATATTATATGAAATTATAATAATAATTCTTAATATATTTTTATTTTATATTTTATATATGAATCTTAAATGACATACATTACAATACATTGTTTTTTGACTTATATTATTTCAAGTTTTGAATATAAATATACACTAAAAATAAGATATTTATAAAATGATTAGGCCACATTAACTGTTAATCAAGTATTACTTATTGATAACTAATAACTTTGGGATGATGATTCGTATTGCAATTTAGAAAGTTCATTATAATGTGTAGTAAACTAACTAATATTAGACTAAATTGCTAACTATGGGTACTATTTACTTTTAATAGATGACATTTATCATTAAAGGGCAGTGAGTAACCATTGGCTAACTACTTGATACGCTGTAAGCTCGTATTATGATGCAGTAGGCCTTGAAAGTCAATTTGCAATAAAAATAAAGATAGGAACGGTGTTATTATCATATATTATGTATCGATAGCAATCCGAACTACATTCTCTCACACCTTGATATGAGATACAAGATAGATTGAGTAGTTGTTCACTACAATCATAATAGATTGATAAGAACTACTTGTTTGGGCTCTCAAAGGTGAAAGTCAATACAAAGGAGGTGTAATATGATATGTCTTGCTTAGGGTTTTCTAAACATGAAAAGGCATTTATACAAAACCCTCGTAATGGCAATATTGTTAATATTACAACTAAAATAAGAAAATTCATGCAAAGTAAAGAACACATGCCATGCCTTGGATAACAGGTGTTATTGTCATTCACGAACCACATCATGACCGTATCAGAGTCCGTGATCTCCTCTGACAAAAAATCTCTGATGTTGATAAAATATACAAAATGGTCGTAATTGGGAAAACAGACACCGTCATAGCTGTAGAATAGGTTGTGATCTCCTCGGAGCAAAATTATCAAACATGGGTACGGGTTTCATCACTGGTGTTAATAACGGCCCTTGTCATGAGCGTATTGTTACCCGTGATCTCCTCTATTTTCGCTTTCTTCAACAACGACCTGGGTCACGACTATGATTGACCTATTTCCTTCAACTTCTTCAAAATCTCCTTTTAACTTCTTACAAATTGATCCATTCCCCTTTATTCCATGCACCCCATAGCCATTTAGAAAGTCAAACTCATCTTCAATGGGTTGATTTGATAGAGTTCTCAAAGCTAAGTTTTGTAATCCCTTAGCTCGGGCTCTTATAATAGGATTTGTTGGAAGTTGATTCCTATCATTTCCCCCTAGTTATTAAAGATTTGGCCTCAAATCTATAGAGTTGGCATCTTCCTCATCTGGCACATAAGGTGTGAGATCTGCAACATTAAAAGTAGCAGAAACTCCATAGTCACCTAGTAGTTCAGTTTGTAAGCATTGTCGTTGATGCATTCTAGAACTTTGAATGGATCATCTGCTTGTGGAGACAATTTCTTATTGCGCCTATTGGGAAACTACTCCTTTCTAAGGTGAATCTACACTAAATCTCCTTATTGAAAGATCTTGACTTTTCTGTCCCAATCACCTCTTCTTTCTGCTTGGCTACCTATTTTTGTAAATGATCAGAGACCTGCTGAAATTGCTTCAGGATCTCCTTGGATCGTTTAACTCCACTTAAACTTTCTTCTCTAGAAGCCGGTATAAATGCCATATTAAGTGGAATGATAGGATTGTATCCATACATGACCTTAAATGGTGTCTTGCCAGTAGAACTATGTACAATCCTATTATAGTCAAATTCCACAATGGGAAGACATAAGTCCCAATCTCTCAAGTTCTTACCAACGGTAGCTCAAAGCAAAGCACCAAGGGTTCTGTTGGTTACTTCAATTTGATAATCTGTTTGAAGATGTGAAGTAGTATTGAAAAGTAGTTTGGTTCCAAGCCTTCTCCATAGTGTTTTCTAGAAGTAACTAAGAAATTTGACATCATGGTTGAAAACAACATTATGAGGAACTCCATGAAGTCGCATAATTTCCTGTAAGAAAAGATTAGCAATAAAAACAGTGTCATCGATACAATGACAAGGCATAAAGTGTTCCATTTTACTGAATTTGTCCATTGCCACCATGATAGAACTTTTTCCCCTCACTGTCTTTGGCAATTCCAACACAAAATCCATTGACACATCTATCCAAGGCTGTTTAGATATCAGCAATGGCATATACATTCCAAAGGGTTCCTTCCTGCTTTTAGCCCGTTTGCAAGAAGCATAATGTTCCACAATTGACTTCATGCCACTCCTTATTTTAGGCTAATAAAAATGCTCCTTCAAATTTCAAGAGTCTTTTTCTCCTCGAAATGGCCCGACAATTCTCCAGCATGAGCTTCCCTCACTAATAATTCCCTTAAAGAATAGTTGGGTATACAGAACTTATCCTGCTTGAACAAATTGCCCTCATGCATAAAATACCTATCTGTAGATCTCCTATCAACACATTTAGCTACTACGGATGCAAAATCATCATCACTAGCATATGGCTCAACAATAACTCCAAATCCCAACAATCTAGAGTGTAAGGAGGTAATCAATGAATACCTACGAGATAATGCATCAGCCACTACATTCGAGCTTCCCTTCTTGTATTTGATCACACAACTTTACCGTTCTATAAACTCCATCCATCTAGCATGTAGTTGAGACAGTTTAATCTGGCTCTTCAAGTGTTTCAAGGATTCATGATCCATATAGATAATGAATTCTCGAGGCATGAGATAATGTTACCAAGTAGTAAGAGCTCGGATCAAGAATAAAGTTCCTTGTCATAAACAGAGTAATTTAAGGTTGCTCCTCTTAACTTCTTACTAAAATAAGCAACAAGACGACATTCCTGCATCAACACAGCTCTTATTCCCACTCTCGAAGTATCACACTCCAACTCAAAAATCTTCTCAAAGTCAGGTAACACCAGCACTGGAGCTGTAGTTAGCTTATGCTTAATCTTCTCAAAACTTTTCTGAGTCTTCTCATTCCACTTAAAAGCTTCTTCCTTCTTGGTAAGCTCAGTAAGTGGTGCAACTGTAGAGCTGAAGTTTCAAATGAACCGCTTATAGAATGAATCAAGTCCATGGAAGCTTCTCACATCAGATATACCTTGGGGAGTAGGCCATTTAGTAATAGCCTTAATCTTCACTTCATCTACTCTAATCCCATCTCTAGGAACCACAAATCCCAAAAATATAATTTATGTTTGATAGAACATAACTTGGCTAGATTAGCATACAATCTCCCCTCCCTCAGCACTTCAAACATAGCAGTTAAGGTGACATTGTATATAAGAATGTCATCAAAATAGACAACAACAAACTTACCTATGAACTCCCTCAAAACATGATTCATCATGCATAAAAGTACTTAGAGCATTAGTAAGCCCAAAAGGCATCATAAGCCATTCATAAAGACCATGTTTGGTTTTGAAAGCCATCTTCTACTGATTTCCTGGCCTCATTTGGATCTGGTGATAACCACTCCTTAGATCTATTTTGGAGAATATCTTTGCACCATGGAGCCCATCAAGCAAGTCATCCAATCTAGATATTGGATAACGATATTTGATAGTGATTTGGTTAATGGCGCGGTTGTCGATACATACCTGTCACTGAACGTCCTTCGGTGCTAATAAGGCCAGTACTAAACAAAAACTTATACTTTCCCTCATAAATCCCTTCTCTACCAATTCATCTACTTATCATTTGAGTTCTTTTACCTCTTCCAGATTCATGCGGTAAGTAGACTTATTTGGTAATGTCGCTCCTAGAATAAGATCTATATCATGCTCAATCCCCTAAATAAGAGGCAATCCTAATGGCAACTCCTCAGGAAAAACATCAGCAAAGCGTTTCAAAAGACACCGAATGACTTCAGGTAGAGTCATTTGACTATCTACCTCTAATATTTACCTGAGCTGTAATAAGAATATCGATTCCCCCGAATCAATGGCTTATCTCAACTCAGCTTTGGTCATCATTAAGGCTTCCTTCTTAGGTGGGTTGATCTCGGCATATGTGATTTTGACTTCAGCTGGACTCATTAGTTTTAGAAGAATCTTCTTACCATCCTTCATAAAGGCATAGGTATTTTTGTAGCCATCATGAAGAACGCATCGATCAAAAAGCTAAGGTCGACCCAAGAGACTATGAATAACACTCATAGGTAGAACATCACATGGTATCTCATCTTCATACCTTCCTAGAATTGGGTAGAACATCACATAGTATCTTATCTTCATACCTTCTTAGAATTAGGACCGGCACCTTAACCTCTTGAGTCACCTGAATTGATCCTTTATCACACAGCCAGTGTAACTTATAAGGACGTGGATATGGAATGGTAGGAAGTTTGACTATCTTGACCATAGAATTAGTTGCAACATTTTACAGCTTCCACCATCAATTATGATCGCACAGACTACATCATTTACCTTACACTTGATATGAAATATGTTTTCTCTATTCTCATAAGTGGTCTAAGATACATTCAGGGCTCGCCTCACTACTAAGGACATGTTAGTAGCGCGTCTTAACACTCCTGTAGTCCCATCTTCATCGTCATCAAACTCCTCCATTAAGTTCTCCTTATCTCTATCTTCTTAACTCACACCTTCTAACTCCTCATGTTCCAACACAACTACCATTACTCTTTGGTTTAGATACTGAGCAACAATGTGTCCATACCCTAAAAACTTAAAGCATTTCACCTGGCTACTCCTCTTACCAGCCATTTGTGACTCAGTATTGGCACCACTAGTATTGGCAATCACCTTACCTCGGTTGTCATCTCGTTTATCCATCTTCCTGGTATTTCTACTACCTTCTCCTTTAAATCTTTAAACATGGAAGGATTGATTGGAACGAGATCTTCGATTAAGAAGCAATTAGGATTTAAGGAATTCTTCTTCGTTTCCTTCGACCTTGCAAGCCATATTAATAGCTTCTTCTAAGGTGTGGAAACTCTAGAGTTCCACAACACTAGCAATCTCAAACTTCAACCCAGTTATAAAGCAGGCTATAGTTTGCTGTTGAGGCTCATCTACATTACACCGAATAGTCAACATTTCAAATTCTTTAACATAATCTTCCACACTCATTCCACCTTGTTGTAATGATTGTAACCTCAAGTATAATTCTTGTCGAAAATAGCCTGGAACAAATCTTTTATGCATCACATGTTTTATCATTCGCCATGTGGTAATCTCAGCTTCTCTACTTCTTCTTCTAGTAGCCAATAAATTACACCACCACATGAGGCATACCTAGAGAATTCTAATGCTGCAAGTTAGACTTTAGTTAGTTCATCATATTCGCAACATTTAAAAACTTGCTCCACATGTGCTCCTAATCTAGAATATCATCAAGAGATCCTCCCCATTGAAGAGTGGGATTTTGATCTTCACTCTTTCATTTCCCCTAAGGGTTGAACTTCCCGAGCAACAAAGTTGTCACCCTCAGCTTCAGCTAAAGGTTGTCTTCCCAAATGTCCTAGCATTCACTCCATCAAGGTAGTCAATTGATCAAGGCATTGATCAGTGGTTACTGTAGTAGTATCTCTAGGAGTCCACCTCTGATTACTTGGTTGCCCTCTGTACACACTTTCATTGGACAAAATTGATCCAAACACCAATGTAGCTCTTCTCGGGAATTTTATCAAACACTTGGTGTGGAAGAATACACCTTTACTTCAAATACAATCCCAATGTCACAACAACACAATGCTTCACCAACATAACAAATAACACAATAGAACAACAATTATTACTCAACAAAGTCAATACTAAAGTCAAACTTGATTGAGACATTTCATCATACACTTGGTATGCACTCTTCTAAACCCATAAGAAAACAAAATATACAAGCCTCAACTCCACAAATACTTTAGTACAATGGTAGTAGCAACAACAACACTAGATTCTACAACGCCAATCTCTTACTTCAAGCACTATATCTACAATTTCAACAAAAAGCACAAGATACCTAGGGTTTTCTACACAACACTTACCCTTGTCGTAACCCGGAGCTCTAATACCAAATGATGATATGCACCAAGCTCGTATCATGACGTCGTATGCCTTGAAAGTCGATTTGTAATGAAAATAAAGATATGAATGACATTATTATTGGATATTACGCGCCAATAGCAACCCGAACTACACTCTCTCACAACTTGATATGACACCCAAGATAGATTAAGTGGTTGTTCGTCACAATCACAATAGATTGATAAGAACTACTTGTTTTAGCTCTCAAAAGTGAAAGACAATACAAAGGAGGTGTGATATGATATGTCTTGCTTAGGGTTTTTGAAACAGAAGAGGGTATTTATACTAAACCCCTTAGTGGCAATATTGTAAATATTACAACTAAAATAAGAAAATTCATGCAAAATACAAAACACATGTCATGCCCTGGATAATGGGCGTTATCTTTGTTCACGAACCACATCACGGCCATATCAGAGGTGGTGATCTCCTCTGACAAAAATCTCTAATGTTGATAAAATACACAAAACGACTATAATTGGGAAAACAGCCACCATCATGGACGTAGAGTAGGCTGTGATCTCCTCGAGCAAAATTATCAAACATTGATACGAGCTTTACCACGGACATTATTGAAATAACACCCCTTGTCACGGGCGTGATGTTGCCCATGATCTCCTCTATTTGTGCTTTCTTCAACAACGGCCTGGGTTACGGCCATGATTGACCTATTTCCTTCAACTTCTTCAAGTTCTCCTTCTAACTTCTTACAGATTAATCCATGCTCCTTTTATTCCATACACCCCATAGCCATTTAGAAAGTCGAACTCATCTTCAATGGGTTGATTTGATAGAATTCTCAAAGCTATGTTTTGTAATCCCTTAGCTGCTCTTGTAATAGGACCTGTTGGAAGTTGATTCCTATCACTACTATAGGAAAGGCCTTTTACTATAAATTGATATGTTGGCTAACTACTACAGGAAAGACCTTTTACTATAAATCGATATATTTTATTGGAGAATACTATTGAAGTTTCTATGAAATTTTAGTTAATTTATATTCAATTCAAGTAAAACTCTCCAATTACTATATATACTTTCCTTTAGCAATTAATTCAATAGTCTAATTGTTTCTATTGTTAGTAAAGTTTCATTGGTTAACTTTTGATAGGTACTATAAAACCTGTCGAGGGTAAAATTGATTTCAATTAGAAATTATATATTCATAGACAAACCCTAACCTATCAATAATAGGATTGAATCTTTTATTATTGAAAACCATTATAATTCGCACAAATCACTATTGTTTATATACCAACAATGCAATATAATATTAAAAAAAAAAATATAAAGTGGGAATAATAAATATATAAACTCATAATAAAAGATAAAAAAAAAAAAAGAAACTTGATAGAGATGCTAGGGGAAAAAAACAAAGAAAGAAACTTGCTAGAGATGTTGATATATAGAACACTCAAGATTTTATTATTGAGAAGTATGGCACTCACTTCCTTAATCTTCTTGTTGATTTTTGGATCACATTTGGAAGTTGAATTTAATCTAAAGAAGTTCTTGATTATTTCTAAGCTAGTGTTTTAAGTCTGCTTAATTGTTTTATTTGATGCTTAGGGTTTTGATTTGAACTTGCGCAACGATGAAAGGTAGTTTTCTGTGTTTAGTGTTTTGAATAGAAATTGTGGAAAGAGGACAAAAGGCTTATGATGTTTAGGGTTTTGACTCTTATTCTCTTTCAAACTTGTTATTTTATACGCTCGAAGCCCTACTAACATTGGGTTTTGTTTACTAAATGCGGATCATATTAAGCAACAAAATGTATTAATTTACTATTGGATAATATCTATCGAAGGGAAAAATATGCTATAATTTGGAATTTGTTTTTAAATGGGATATAACTTAACTAAAATCCCATGGATACTATCAACGAATGTTCCCTAGTTTATTTCCCTCTACTTATAGTGAAACATATTGACTTATAGTAAAAGTTCCTTCTAGTACTAATTAAGATATCAATATTTTGAGTAGTTAAAAAGATAAATCAATATTTGGGAGGTAAATTCATTTAAGGTATCAACATTTCAAGTAGTTAAAGAGATCAATCAATATTTTGTAAAGTAAGTCATATAAGGTATTAATAGTTGATCATTAAGGAAAATTAGTCTAAACGTTGATACTTCAAATGAACTTTCAAAAATGTTGATACCTCATTTAATTTACTTGGCAAAACATTTATGCTTCTTTTTAACCATTCAAAGCATTGATACTTTAAATGAACTTATCTCAAAACGTTGATACTTTCTAGTGTAATTTATTAGAAATGTAATATTAATATATAATTTCTTTATATGATATATAAAATACTCAAAATGATGAAGACTGGATTAACATTAAGAAAATAATTTAGAAGATGAAGATATGGAAGATTTTTACTTTATTAAGACAGATTTGATTTAGTTAATATATCTTATTTTATTAGGTTTGATTTTCTTATAATTTTATAAGATTAATACCTTACCAGATATAGTTAAAATAGTATCTAGATATTTGTTAAAAATAATATATAGATAATTATTTTCTTTAGATATTCCTTGAGTTTTTTTTAGGATATTGTATTTATTATTTACTTTTTTAGTATTTTTAGGTAATAGTATAAATTGTCTTTTATGGCTTTTGTTAACAATATATGATATATGACTTTTGATATTTATTGAATTAAAAATCCATTTAGAGGAGTGTCATCTGTGTTATCCTTAAGGTTATAGATTTAACCTTGTTGCTATTTTGAAGATCTAACTCGGTGAAGTAGATCTTCTTGTTTCTCTTCACGCTTCCCATGCTATGTTAAAGTGGCATCAGAGTGGGTTACATCCTATGGAGATGTCGATAGACTATATAATAGGAGTCAGTCTTATTCTTAATAGTGGTCGGGCTATGGAAGTCCTACGTTATAGGCGACCGGTACGAAGGGTAGTAGAGGAGACCATGGGTCAAAAAATCCGACGAAAGGAACAGCACCACGAAGCCCTAATCTATCAATTTAATACCAACAGTAGAGATAAGATTATTGGAGATGACTGGAAGGCAATTCAAGGATCAGTTCTGTCACTTATGATGTCAATGATGAAAATGAGTTTTTTGAAAATCTGACTTAGAGAAGAGGTCATGGTGGTAGAAGACTATATAACATGAGTAATTAAAGGTATAAAGATGAAATCTTTCTTCAATTTAAATACGTTGTTTCTAAGTTTGATGGTACTGGAAATCTGGATGAGTTTTGGATTTAGATTAAGGAAGTTGAGAGGTTCTTTAACCATATGAGGGTTTTTGAGAGTATGATGATAGAATCGGTGAAGAGTCATTTACAGGGTGATGCGTGGTATTGATAGGAAAAACATCTGGCAGTGAGATGCCTTGAGGGCAAAGAGCCTATGAGGATTTGGTTTATGATGAAATACTTGATAGAGTGGGAGTTTTTTCCCCTATACTATAAGCAAATCCTTCCTCAGAAAATTCAACAGATGCCTGAACCAGTGAACTTAATTTCAGAAGTGCTGTCACGCCCCAAAGAGTACCAAAAACGCAATAGTCCACCACACTCGATATTTAAACTTAAGTATGACAACCTTAGTCATCCCATAAGTTTACATACCAGGTGTAAAGTGTACTTGCACAACTTTTAAGGTCACACTTTGAATCAAATAGTCTTAAGAAAGCATACAATAGCATTAAGAATAGAAATCACAATAAGGTAAATAAATTAAGTCTTTACAAAAGTCAAAGGAGCATACCCCTGCCAAAATAATAAATAGAAGTCTATCCAGTCTAAAACCATATTACAAACATCAAGGTTTGTGTTAAAGAGATTTTTCTAGAAGTCCACGCCTCTAGCTAGGTCCCGACTTATTCAAAAGCTCATTCATCTAAATGATAACCCTATGAAAAGTGTTCTCTCGGAACGACCAAAAATAGGAACACCACAACAAAACTATTTGGGTGTAAGCTAACAGGCTTAGTGAGATTCATTGCCAAATATTTAATACTCAACAACAGTACATAACAGATAAGTTATTAGCAGCCATATGAATGCATAAGCACATGAGCATAAAATATATAAGACCGTCCGAAAATCTTATGTTGAATGGGTTTACGCCCTCCATTCGAGGTTAGGTGTTTCAGGCCCATACGACCACATTTTAATTCTTTTCACTTCTTATTGGGTTGATACAGGTGCCCATCCACCACCTTTAAATTTTTACTGTGGTTGATACAGGTGCCCATCCACCACCTTTAAATTTTTACTGTGGTTGATACAGGTGCCCACCCACACACATTTTCAATTCTGTCCCATACGCCAACACTCGAGTTTACAGGCCCCTCATTGCCCAAATTATTATGCCTTCTTCCCACAAAGGTATAATAACTTATGCAATGTGACTCACTACGTGATATGCATGTACAGTTTATTCGTATAATCCTGGCATATTAATTTAGCAGATTAAGTGCGATCATAGAGAATTTCAGACAATCCAAGTCTATACTAGCTCATATAGGGATTTTTCAACAAGTCTCGTCTCGATATACTTATCATTCATTCAACCAAGATTAGATCACAAATCATTATAATTTTATCTTTTCCTAATTCTAATGCCACTACGATTACAAGCACATACATGAGTACAACTATTTAAGAAATGAACTCACTCGGCCATGGAGAGAAATCCACTAGTCGTAGTAGTCCTCGGAGTGGAAATCCGTCCTCCAATTCACCTAAGTACAAGGAATACCCGAAATGAGTATTTCTTATAAAGTTCTAATAACTTAACAATTCTAACTACTAAGTTCGTCAATTCGCATAAACTAAAGTCCTAACTTTAAATGACCATATCTAACTCATTTTAACTCGGAATTGAGCATATAATATACCGATTCATATCTACTTCGAAAGATCTATCCATTCCTAATATTATTTTCAAGTTTCAAAAATGTTTAGTCACAAAATAAGCTGATCAGTTCTGATCGGTCGAAGATTCCAATTCGAAAAATAGTTTTGTGAATGTTTGTGATGTTTCTAGCATATAGTTTAACTACACATGCAATATTGATGATTTCCTATCATGAATGACATGATATGAACTTGATGCATGCATGCTATTGACATTATTTACTAAAAGGAAATTTACGAAACTTTTTATTTATAAAACTCCATGACTATATACTTTCAAGAAATCTAGTTTTCTAACTTTGACCATCCTCTTTGTTTTGGATTTATTTTCTTAAGAAAATCACGTTATCCTTGTTCAAATTGAGTTTTCATTATACCTATTACCCAAGCCTTCATTTCTATATAAAAACTTGCATTTTACACTTTGCAAATATGTTTTCAAATAGGATTTATCCAAAAATCCGAATTTCTTGAACTTAAATTTTTGAATGATTCTTTTGGGAAAAACTTGTTTAATGCATTAAAACTTAAGGCTTTAAGATACCTATCACTTAAGAACTCCATTTAATACATAAAACTTCTATTTTGAGCTTAGATGATAGGTGTTCTTATGGCCTACATTCACAATTACGAATTTCATATGTTGACTACTATCTCAAAATTTTCCATCTAGGTTCCACTTCTTGTTTTATACATTATTCTCATCAAAACTCATTTCAACTTGTAAAAATCACTACTTAAGGATACCTATTACCTATATCCTTCATTTTTCACATAAAACATGAGTTTTAAAGTTGATAAAAGGGTTTTCAAAATAGGTCTTTAAAACCATACGAATTTGTCTTTGAACATTTCAAACAAAAACTTTTCCTTTGTAAGTTCCTTGTTTTATTTGCCTAAGGATCTACCAACTACAACATCTATATACACAAACAAAGCCTTATGAGCATGAAAACATAAATCATCCATAAGATCATAAATGTCAAGCATGGTATAAGCATCTAAAAGCTAGATCTACTACTTATAATGTATGAAATGAAGTTTAAGAGCATGAACATGGGTTTTTATGCTAGATCTCTCTTTACCCTACTTTTACATGCATAAACATGAAAATATTTCAACAAAAACTTAATCAAACACAAGATTTACTCTTGTGATGGCTTGATATTCATGTAGTAGCATTTTCTTGTCCCTAGCAAGTGCTCATGGGGACTTAGAGTGAAAACACTCATGAATAATCTTGCCATTACAAGATTAGATGGTAGTAAGGCTTAAGAATCATCACCTAAGGCTTGAAATAGATGAGAAAAAAGAAGAAATGAAGCTTTTGTGTATGTGTGTGAGGGGAAGAAAGCTCGCGGCAAGAGGGAGGAAATGAGAGGGTTTTGAGAGCTTTTGGAACAAATGAAATGAAAATGAAAGAGAGAGAAAATAAAAGACTATTTATATTAAGTGAATTAGGGTTTGTTTCTTTATAAAAAGGAGATAAAATAAAACAAATTGAGGGGGAAAAAGGAGGGGGGTGCGCCGGTCACAAGGAGTGAGAGAGAGAGAGAGAGATTTGATTTTATTTGAAATTGTAATTTATGTAATAAAATGTATTAAATGTAATAATTTAGTAAGAAACAAAAATTTCTTGGAAAAGAAATTTAATGAGTAGTTGTAAGGTTGTAAGACTAGGATATGGGTGTGTGTGTGTAGTAGGTTGTACTTGTGAATAGTACTAAATAGTAGATAAGACATTTACTTTACCGGTAGTAAAGAAAATACGGGAAAAAGACTCTAGCTGTAATTTTTATAACCCGAAAAATTATAAAACGTATATTTTTTAAATCCTTATAAAATTTCGGTTCTAAAGAGTATTTCAGAATATTTTTCTGAGTTTCTAGTTCTGGGGCTCGCTTTTCCGTAATAGAGCTCGGGAAAGCCCGGAATAGAAAATTTTTCTAAATAAAAACTTTTTATGGTTTAAAATATACTTTAAAATGATAATCCACATTAAATTATTCTATAGAGGTTCTTTTAAATTAAAATCGAAGAAAAGCCGGATCTAACGTTCTTAGGTTGCTCATACTAATCCTGTTTAGGGTTTTGGTTTCTGATTTTCGAAGTTTACTCGGTTACTAAGAAAACCTGGGTTTACAAGTTCCTAAGGAGGAATTGGTGGAACAAGAGGAGAACTCAACCCTTGAAGATTAGTGATGGTGAGGACAGTGGGGAAGAGCTAACACTTGTAAAGATTGTCTTGATGAGGAAATCGTTGTGAAGAAGCCTCTATTGATTGACGAACAGGTGTTAATAGTTACTGAAGAGTTGGAGGTTGAAGAAATTCCAAGTAGATTCATTACACCAACGAATGAGATTAAAGATGTAGGACTCAGCAATTTGCCTAAAAAAATACACCCCAGCCTAGAGGTAATGCTAGAATTAGTGAGAGCATTTATCCTATTGCTTCATATTAACATGGAAAACGATTATCCAATTATCACTCCAATCTATCCAGATTGTACACGAATAGATTCAAAAGAAAACTCAATGATGAGTTTTAATTTGGTGGCGGTGAATGATGCGGTGAACAATCAAACAACAAGATAAATTGGATAAATCAAGATGATCTAAAGAGAGGAAGAAGAAGCGGATAGATGAGAACTCAGGTCGAGTTCTTTGCAAGAGGGGGAGAAAGATGAAAACTAGATTAACATTAAGAAAATAATTTAGAAGATGAAGATATGGAAGATTTTTACTTTATTAAGATAGATTTGATTTAGTTAATATATCTTATTTTATTATGTTTGATTTTATTAGAATTTTATAAGATTAATACCTTACCAGATACAGTTAAAATAGTAACTAGATATTTGTTAAAAATAATATATAGATAATTATTTTCTTTAGATATTCCTTAAGATATTTTTAGGATATTGTATTTATTATTTACCTTTTTAGGTTTTTTAAGTAATAGTATAAATAGTCTTTTAGGGCTTTTGTTAAAAACATATGATATATGACTTTTGATATTTATTGAATTAAAAATCCTTTTAGAGTAGTGTCCTCTGTGTTATCTTTAAGATTATGAATTTAACGTTGTTGATATTTTGAAGATCTAACTCGGTGAAGTAGATCTTGTTATCCTTTATTGCTTTCACGCTGTGTCACAAAAAGTATGCAATTTTTAAATTTTTTAGGTCATATTATAGTTGAAATAATACTCATATGACATTCAAATTATATAGTAAGTTATAGCAACTTATGATATAATTCTTAGCTATTGTATGTTATATAATGGCTTGCATAATAACTATTAAACAAAACATTCTCTCTTTTTTTTTTTTAGTAATTTGTTTGATATGGACAATTAAAGTAACGTTTATAACCTATAATACTTTGTATATGATCAATATTGATGATACTTAGTTGTAAATGTGATTTATAGAGTATTATCGATATTTTATTTAACATGTAACATTTTATTATGAGTAATAGCTATATCATATAAAGTATGCTAGATATATATTTTGTGATATTAGTATTATATATATGTTGTTAAATATAATGTAAAAATATATGAAGGGATTTTTAAGAAAATGGGTGCTAAATATTATTTATTATGATAACATATGAGAAATTATTATTTTATATTGAATTATCGATGTGTTGTATTATATGTAAGATATGTTTATACATTATAGTTTTATGTACCAAATCATATATTGATTTTTTAGTGATATCACATTACAAACATATTAATTAGTATGTATCGAATAATCAATGTAGTAAATATATAACAAAGCACATATATAAATAATAATTTTCTTGATTTTATATTATCAATATGTCATATATATATATATAATAATTATGTAATAAAACCTATATCAATAATTACCTTTTTTTTTGTTACTTTATATTACGTATATAGTATTTAGTAGCAACATAATAGATATGCAATAAATATATGATGAAACATATACTACAAATAATTTTCTTGAGATTAGATATCGATATATTATATAATGTGTAATCTATACTATTAAAGCAAAACCACCCCCTTTAGTGTCTTTAGTGTAAATGTTTTTAATATAATGCTTCTAGCAGGTGGGCATAAAATATTTTTTGTATACCTAAAATTATGAAAATTAAATAGTGTTTAAATATAATTAAATAAGGGTTGAATAGATATAGTCTTTTCTGTTTTTTAGCATATGGGCATAAAATATTTTTGGTATTCTTGAAATCATGAAATTAAATAAGATCTAAATATAATTAAATACAGGTTAAATAGACATAGTCTTTTTTGTGTAAAATATTTTTGGTATCCCTAAAATCATGAAATTAAATAGGTTTGAATAAATTAAATAGGGATTAAATAGATATAATATTTTCCTTTTTTAACATATGGGCGTAAAATATTTTTGGTATACTGAAATCATAAAATTAAATAGGGTTTGAATAGACATTGTCTTTTCCTTTTTTAGCCTAAACATATCTTTATATACCGATCTAAATCTCTGATATCATATTTATGCATGACAGTGACCTAATATGGAGAAGTTACTTGTGGAAAATACAATTGTAATTATGATTTGTAATTAATTTCCTAATTTCTAAGACTAATTAAGGTTGTATTTTCCAACCTTGTCAAAACAATATATCTATTTAATTTATATATGTTGGGTTGTTTTATTTGCACGCGTATCGCAGGTGCGTCGTACGCTTGTATAAGTATGTAAAATAATACTATAAAAATACATTTAAAATTTTATTTATTATATTAAATGCATACATTATGTTCAATAAGTAATACGAAAATGTAATACTAAATACATAAAAAAGAATTTATAATAATTACGCTTTTTTATAATTGATTACCAATATATTTTATGACATGTAATATGTAGATTGAAAATATATTTATTTCTTATTACATAATCAGCATGTTGATGGTTATGAGATTGTTATATACATAATAACTATAGCAAAAGGTATTTTATGGGGGACTAGGTTAAAAAATAAAAAATGCATTGAAAATTTTCCACAACATTACACCAATATAGTGTTGTTAAATGTATATAAGTTGTATAGATTTATATTATATACATCTCTATAAACTTTATCACTTCCTAGCCAAAGTGGGGAAGCACTCATATATTTTTGTTGTTGTTGACAGCTTTTGGAAAAATTGTAGAGTGTGTCCTGAAACATTGTGAGTATAGATATGCTAGATTCATTGAGGAGTTGTGGATTGAGTTGTTTAACATTATAGGTTTAAACATGGCATGACATCTAGCTACCATTCCCAAAGCGACGGTAATCATAGAGATTAAACAGTTTGCTAGAGAAATAGTTAAACATTTTGTTAGTATCAATCAAAAGAATTGGCTTAACTTATTGGATATTGCCAAGTTTTGCTTCAATATCTAATATAGCTCTTTCTCCAACAAGAGCGTAATAAAGATCATTATGGGTCCGTAACTATTGTTACCTCACACAGTGGCTGTACCATACATGAAAAGAAGCCTGATAGCATATCAGTTTGTAAGAGATTGGAAGGAGAAATTTGTAGTTGTTAAAACTCACTTTGAGAAGGCTTCTAGACAAATGGAGAAGTGGGTAGATCAAAAGTGCATGCCTAAAGAATTCAACATTAGAGATCACATCCTCATCAAACTTTCTCCATAGTAAGTTTAGTCACTTAAAAATAAGGACAAGGGATTAGTGCAGAAGTATATTGGTGAAGTTTCCATCATTGGGAGGATTGAAAGAGCATCTTATAAAGTAGAGGTACCTACTTAGTTGAAGGTCCACCTAGTTTTCTATGTAACTGTTCTAAAGACTTATTATCTAGACATGAAGGATCCATCTCGTAACATGTCCAAGCGGCTACACGTCATGTTTATCTTCAATGAGTCAAGTTATAACACCCTAAATTTAGGAACATTTACAACCTACCACCAAGAAACTATGCTAACCTTATGTACCAATTTAACACGTACTAGGTGACCTATATAGTTCACTAGGTTTATTAACAACTAATATTGAGTTTTTCATTTTAATTAAAAATTAGTACACAGGTGGTAATACAAATATCATTTAATATGAATCTCTATCTTTAACCATCTAAGACTTCACTATGGAATGCAACTGGGGTGAGTTTAGGACGGGTCATATAAAACCTGAACCCGACCCGGTTCTCTATAGGATTGCCTAAACTCAACTCGGACCTTATATGGTTTTATGTGCAATACGCAAACCTGCCCCTATAAGGGTCATGATCCTGACCCGCCCTGCCGCGTTGACTCGATTTTGTCTTTACACCTTTTTTTTCTTTCTTTTCTTTTCTTTTTATCATTTGTCTACTTGTCTTCATGATATTTCTTCATTTTGCTTATTTGTTTCAATTTATTTTCATTTGATGGTAAAGCTACACATTAAAAAAAAAAAAGTTAGTAAGCTAGATAATTGATTTTTGATGTATGACAATCAATTTGTAAAACAACATACTAGAATTTACTTTACTTGAGGACTGATATATATACATAAATATAAATATTGCCTCTTATTAATCAAAAAAAACATGACATTCTTAATTGGACAAAAAAATATAATCATAAAGCTATAAAAATAATAAAAAATGGATATATCTAAGATTTGATGTTATGAAATTGTATTTTAATTTTAGAATTGTTAGTGGGTCGGGTCGACCCTATAGGGTCATAACTACAACTCGAACTTAACTTGTAATGCTATAGGGTTGCAAATTTTTTTTCTAAACCCGTCTTTTAATCATATAAGGTTTTTAGCAGGTCGGGTACCCTATAATAACCTGTCTAATTGCATCCCTATCACTAAGGTAATCTTTAGAACATTTGCTCTTCCCATAGTCTATAACAATGCGCTAACTGATAAACTAAACTCTACAGACAACACCTATACTTAAAAAGAGGCATAAGTAAGCCAGGCCAGCATGGTATACTACAAACATACTCACATGATCAAGCAAACACATATTCACACGCAAACTATTATTAATGCAACAACCAACATTTTATTTTATTTACTTTTAGTTGACAACCAACACAAGTATAAAAACTCAGTATCCTGCTACATGTAAGTATAGTAATACATATATATATATATATATATAGATGTTGGGTACTCCTTAACATCCAAAAGTTTCAAAATTAAATATTGGTACTTCCAACATTCCTACACAGAATACTAGATTAATTTAATGTGTAACTTTACTCTCGAACAACACCACACATGGATCATTGGGTTGCCTCAATAATAGTGTGGATACTCTCTATCTATTACCAATAGCCACGCACAAGCAATAAGCATATTATTAAAGTTAGATAGTTAATTAGTCCATTTAAGTTTCTATCCTAAATAAGCATAAGCAACAATCAAGGTACATACGTACTTGGAATTCGTTCCATTTTGAAGATTGGTATCCACCACCTAAATCACACACAAATAAACCACTTAGAGTTTTCGATACATCTATGTCAACTCTTGCTACATTTCTATTACACTTATCCTTACCTAGCTATCATCTAAGTTCTCAAAATATTCTTTAATCTCTAAAGGAAAAGTTAAACAGTCCCTGGTCATTTTTAGGTAAGAAAAGGATGATTTTTAAACAATCCTTGGTCATTTTTAGGCAAGAAAAGGATGATTTTTAAAGTGTTATAACATGCATAAACTAGTGCACAAGTGGGCATAGGGTTAAGTATCACTTTGTGAAGAAAATATGTCATAAAAAGGTCTACATGGAGGTACATGGGCAATACATGGGGGAACACATCCTTGTGTTCTTTTCTAGCATAAATTTTAAATCATAAAGAGTAATACAACCAAGAACATGAGATCGTGCATATGCCATGTTCTTTTCAAGTTCCTTTCTCTTTAAAAGCATAGAGGGAAAAACAACTTGATATGCAGGCTCATGTATTGGTCGTGTTTTCTAGGAAAACACTATTTAACACAAAAAGGTACACGATCAGGAACATGGGGTCGCATATTAGTCACATACTTCTGGAAAAACATTTTTTGCTAAATTTTTGTATTTTCAAGCCCAACATTGCTTTAAACATTTCCATGAATACATTCTTAACCCTAAAATTGTTTTAACACAACACCAATCCTAACTCTTTATACATTTATTACCTCACTCCAACACAATCGAATCATTAAATGCACCTTTGCTAAAATTAATACAACAGCAATTGAATTGAAGCCAACATCATTATCTTTTAGATTCTCCAATTTGTCATTCTTTGAAGTTTTTCATTAGAAAATCTCTTCCAAACTGAATGTTTTTATCTATGAGGCTTCTATCAATATATAATTCTACAAATTTACAATCCATAAATATCTTGTTGAGAGGGATTAAGAAAGGTAGTAATGTTTACTAACCATAGAGATTCTTGAGTATCTTTAAGAATTGTTAATCCTATTTGAAGGAGAGAGGGGTTTCTGTAGTGTATATTGGAAAATAGAGAATAAATAGAGGCGGTTAACTCTTTCAATTTAACTTACGTATCTTTTGAATATAAAAGGTGATAGACTATATGCCTTTTCTTTTACTGTTGATTTTTCCATTATGCCCTTACTTTTATTTTTCAATTTTTATTTGTCCATTTGGGTTATTTCACAATCCTTAAGGATATCCTTGCCAAGAGAGTTATCAAAGATCCAACCATTTGAGTATAACACACATAATGCTTAGTGAAGTGGAGGAACGTAATCATGGAGAAGAAGACAAAAGTTGAGAGCTAAAATATCTCATACCATTACTTGAGAGAAAGATCGTAGCACTAGCAAGGAAACCTCAATCATTAGGGTGAAGCTCTAGCATAAATTGATGAGGACAACATTAGGGTTAAGTAAGGGAGGTATCGGCGTCCAATTTTGTACTTTGTTTATAGCATAGCCTAATCCTTTTGCAAACTATGTATCGTAAAGGAAAACTTTTTGTAATTTTCTAATATTGATATTTTTTCTATATTTCTATTAGTTTTCTTTTAAGGTGTTACCTCCTCAAGGAAATGAGTGTCTTCTCTACTAATTCCACATGCTCTAAAGCTCTTCATATAGGAGTAAGCACTTTTGAAGATTCAAGCCTTACTCACCACTTGGTTGGTCACAACTAAGGATATCTTGATAACAAACTTCCCTGTACACACACTATTATAGCTTGTACAACAAGATATGAAAAAATTTAATTATTTTCATACGATTTTTACCTGTCTCTTTTACTTATTGTTGGTTTTATCTTTGTTGTTTGTGTGTTGCTATATATTCGTAGGCCCCTACTTATTTTCATATCGATTCTTACCTGTCTCTTTGTCATCCGTTTATTTACATAATATCATAAAAAGGCACGTAAATTTGCTAATAATGTTGAGCCAATCTTACGTTGACAGATGATACAGAATAACTTAACAAATTGATTAAATAAATATTAGCTATCAAAGTAAAAAATGTTGTCAATCATTTAAGAGTTGAATATTTCTGTTCTTGAGCAACTTCTCTAGATGGATTTAGATAGATTTAAATTTTATCTTGTAAGGTTTTGAAATTTATAGGATCACTCTTGAATCAAAATGGATGTTTTGTATCGCACTAGACTTGACATTGACTCAGGTGATGGAAAATGCCCAGGTGCCTTTGGTTCATTGGTTTGACATTTATTTCAATAAGAATATTTGTTAAAAGCAGACATTGATGAAAAATAGATATTTTACTTATAAACAAACTCTACAAATTAAATATGGCTAAGATATAGAATAAAAACAAACCATCCAAGCAAACTAATATCAATATCAAACTTTACTGAGCACACCAACAGGGAAACCCCACTCAGGTGTACTTAAAACCCAACAAAATGGAATACGTGAACTTGTCCTGTCAAACAAACACATGGTGTCCTTTGGTCCTCGAACATATTTAGGATGGTGTCTAGTCCGGTGGCTCGCCTTCTAGATTCGGGAAATTTATTATCAAGAAAGGAATTGGTAGTAATCAGGATGGACTTCCCCTATTGTCCTGCTCTCCATGAGTAAGAACCAGGTACAATAACAATACAGGTCAAGTGTTATAATTAACATCCATATCATTACTAAAATGATAAAAACATCTTACATACTCCCTCTTGTTGACATAGTCTCCATACGAAGCGCTACATAAATTACACACACAAATGCTCTTGTTCAAGCCTAGAAATAAGCGACCTATCCACCTAGTAGTCTTTTGCATGGTACTTCTCAAACCAAAAAATCACAAACTTAGTCATGCAACATGGTTCACACACACGGACCCGCACCTAATTCTTTGAATGAATCCTCATTCTATCGAGAATTGATTTTCCATCAAGCTTGTTGCTCTGCTGAAGCTCTAGGTAGTCCTTATACTTCATACCAACATACAAATGGATTGCTTTTGTTGTCTATCAACGCTGGTGCTGGAGCAACCACTGCATCTGGAGAGGGTCCATTAGTTACTGCAATTGAGATCCTGGTATTCTTGCCATTCACAATTGCCCGGTGTAGCACACTCTTATACTTTCCATTGCTCATTACCTTTCACAGAATAGCATGCGTATATCAAGTTCTAATTGAGCTCACTAGTAGACATTTTAGACGAAGAAGAAGAGGATTTCTTAAGTTAAAAATGCAATAGAAACTGAAACTTTGAATGTGATGAACAAAATCTTCTCATTATGATATAAATCATTGGAGGAAAAACTATATTTAAGATTGCATAAATGTAAGTCTAGATTCCATGCTCTTCAAGAACAAGTTGACCAACAAACAATGCTTTTGAATGCAAGAACAGTCATTGTATACACTTATCTCAATAGAATAGCACGGATCGTCATTAAGTACGGAACTAGTTTTTATACAAATAATGTTGATAGGTAAAAGTCAAATACCTCAATATGATCTCCTGTGTTGACTAGAAAGGCATTTGGGATGGCATTCACATTCACCCATTTGCCATTACGATACAGTTGAAGACCACCGATTCCATTTTGAATGAGGACGGTTAAAAGGCCATGGTCGGAATGAGGTGGTACGCCGATTGCAAGTTCTGGCTGTGGACAGGGGGGGTAAAGGTTTGCTGTAAAGATTTGCAAACTCGATTCGATATCCAGAGCTTTTTCTGCATAACAGGGCTCAAGGCCGAGACTCTGTGAGATGCCTTTGAGTAGTTCCAGAGCTAGTTTTCGAATTTCTCTGGTATAATCTTCTAAAACTTCACTGCAATAAAATTTTCATTGTTTGTTGGAATAGCATCAGAATTAGTATTACTCTTCACATTAACCTTTTCTATGTTCATTGAAGACTTAAAGGCTCCCAGAAGCAATCATATACGCTCTAATAAGGCAGTCCAATGCATGACATTCAACATTACTTTGCATAATGAAACTGACACATAAGAATTGTTACCCCGTTATTACCATGTAAGATATTGACATTTCCAGATTTAGGTGAAACTGATGATGAAGCAATGATATCACCCCCTTACTCAAAATCATTTATGCACTACTAGCATTGATTAAAAATAAGGTTATTAATCAGAACGATGACGCATATTCCCCTGTTTTGATCTTAATAAATTTTGATTTCATTCTGCTGGTAATGGGTCACAACCAATGATCTCTGTCACATGTTTTATCAATTAACAGATTTCCCCACACTGGAGGAATTGATCAGAACATTTAAAGTGCATTGGTGATGCATTTGACCCAAAAGTTACTCTAGTATGAACAGAAATTACAAAATCACATATGCAAGTTCTTGCATATGACCTGATGCTGTCTCGATTTTCCTTTTTACCTTTCATTTGTCTAAGTTAAGGTGTAGGGTCTTGTTTCTACAAAATCTCAGGGAGTTGTTAAATGCAACATGGCCTCATTGGGACACAAATGTAATTAATCACATAGTATGTTATTTCAAAAACCGCATGCAGTAAAAGAGGAGATAAACCTGAAACCAGAGGCTTGCTTGGACTATGAAACTTGGGATGCACTATGACCTTGAGAAAATCCCTCCAGAAGAAGACCTTGTCCACCGAGGTATTGAAACTGGTCCCACATCGTATTGGATCCAACACGTGTTTGCCTTCATACTCTTTCTTCTCTTCCTCCGTCAAGTCGAAAAACCCCCTACACGCGTCAGTCATGGCCTTCATCATCCTCTCCTCCACCCCATGATTCACAACCTTCGACGGTACAAACATCAAAATAGAGTTAAAAAGAAAAAGGGTCACAGATCACCATAGCACGATCAAAGTATATGTAAAAATCTTAATTATTAAAAATAAAAGTACAGAAAAAAAAAAAAAACTTAGGCCTCCTAGTGCAAATATTTTTCCATCCAAACATTGATAATACTAGTCTTGTAGAGTGATTTCAACAATTTGATATTATAAGAAGTCTCATCAGACAAATTACCCATGCATGCAAGGCAAGTTTTCAAAAAGGCCAGATGGAGTTGTTGCACAACATACCATAAAATCCCCACTCTTGACAAGCTTTCCCTAGGATATGGACAGCTTTGGATCGTTGTTCATGGTCACATGAGGATAACTGGGAAAAGTCGATTATAGGTATGGACTCTTCATCGTCTTTGGATGATGAAACTGGGTCTAGTTGATCGTTTGAATCAGTAAAGAAGGCATAGCTTGGGGGTATGGAGGTGAAATTAGGAGATTCGGCTAGCGTTTTCACGCTTGTTAATGTAGTCATTACGGTGGATGAGGAAGAAGAATTGTGAAGTCGGTAGCGGATAATTGAAGTGAACTTGAATCTGACTCATCCTTGTCTTAGTATCTATCTTGTATTTATATATTAATATGTACACACCTCCAGTGGGAATTCGCTGGTCCAGTGACGTCCGTATCCTAACCATAAAAATTTAATATGTATAAAACTAAGAAAAATCTAAAAAATAATATAACTAATAATTATACTTTTAGTTTTGTATCAAATACTTTTTTGCTGAGATTGAAATGATAAACATCACAAAAACATTACACACCAATCCTGTTCACTTTCTAATCTTTGGGAGAAAAACTTGGCTTAAGTCCTATACTTACGATTAATTTTAGAATGTGACCAGATAAATCAATCATATCCATATAATGTTACCATAATCGAATAAAAAATTATCAAAATACAATAAATTTACAACATAACAAAATCAAAAAAGTTACTATAATGTGGCAATCATACCATAATGCAATGATAAATGTACAATGTATAAATGTTATGAATAGTATTTATTACCAGAATATGACAAATTTACCATTAGCATTAACAGATAAACTATATAATGCAATAAACTTAATAGAATATAACAAATCTACTACATACCAAAATCAAATAAGTTTACCATAATCGATAAAGTTACAAAATTCGACAAAAATAGCACATATCACAATTAGACAAGTTTACTATAATGTAACGAAATTACCACTTCAAAAAGTTTGCATAAAATCGACCTATCAAAATACAACAAACTTATCATATAAAACAAATTTACCAATTAGTACTAAAAGACAAAACTACAAGATAAACTACCAAAATATGACAAACTTATTAGAGTATGATAAATCTATCACTTAGTAGTAAAAGACAAACAACAAGACAAACTACCAAAATGCGACAAACTTACAAGAGTATGACACATTTACCACTTAATACTAAAAGATAAAATTACAAGATAAACTACCAAAACGCAACCAACTTACTAGAGTATGATAAATCTAACACTTAGCACTAAAAGATAAACTACCAGACAAATTACCAAAATGCGCCAAACTTATCAGATTATGACAAATCTACCACTTAGTACTAAAAGATAAAACTACCTGGCAAACTACAAAATGCATAAACTTACCAAAGTACGACAAATCGACTACATACCAAAATCAAACAAAATTACCACAATATGATAAGTGATCAAAATCCAATAAAAATAACAGTACCATAATCGGAAAAAATTATCAAAATACAACAAATTTACCATTTTCAAAAGTTAGTATAAAATCATCTATCGAAATAGGATAACCTTACCACAATCAACAAAACTTCATTTACTACTAAAAGATAAAACTAGTAGACAAACTAGAATTTGATAAATTTTGCCACTTATCATAATCAGACGAACTTACCAAAATGTGATGAAATTACTATCTGAAAAAAGATGATATTTTTAGCCTACCAAAATTTTCGGCCATGATTTAATTATATAGAATCCAATGGTTCGGATCGTGTAATAAAATTAAGACAAAACTTAGCGACTTAAGCCAAGTTCATCCCAATCTTTTAGGAGTCGGTATGACGTGAGGACTGATGGTAAATTGTATAAGTACTTTCAGAAACTTGACTTATGCCAAAATACCATGTATTTGTTCTGAAATATAGTATTTCGAAAATATATTCCACACCTACTAAGCAAAATGCATTCTAATTTTTACAAAGAAAATGTATTTAGTTAATTTTCTTAAATAGGTCTAAACACATTCAATATATGCACTCCAATACACTTGAAGCATTTTTATTTTTTTTTATTCAAGTTTAGGCACATTAATTGAATCCTCTCGGAGTTTATTTATTTATTTTTTAAAATTTGGGTGTAGATGCATTCAGTGAATGCGCCCAAATACTATACATGGATAAAACACACTCTTCCCTTGCCATTATTACACTCATGATCATATAACACATTCTTCATCCTCTCCATAGCTCTCTCTCATCCCAAAAGCAATCTATCCTATTCATTGCCCATTTTTTTTTCCCAAATTTTCATCTAAATACACTCTAAAGCTTCTAAAGCATCATCCTCAAGTAAAATCAAACCCAATCTCCTTCTATATGTGTGATTTTTTTTCAACATTTTGCTTCTTTATGTTATGAAACCTTAATAATGAAACTAGAGTTGATTTATATGGTAATTATAGTGTATGTTGTTTTATGCAATGTTGTCGAAACTGTACTGAATTGGCTGGTTCAACCCAATTTACGTGGAAGTGGTCTCAATAGCGGCATGGGTATTGCTTGAAGCTCATTTTTTTTTGTTGAACCGATCAGACCTAGATAACCCGACCTGTTCAATCGGTTGCAAGTTGACCCACCCCAATCATTCGGGTCTAAATGCATGCTTATTAAAAAAAAAACAAAACAAAAACTATTGATCGCAACAACCTTTTAGGAAAAGATCAAAGAAGAAAGAAGATGATCATCCCAATTTCTTCTTCACCTGTGTAAAGGTGATTGAAAATAAGTGGGGACTAGTATCTTAATCTTCTTCAATTGGATTACCTTGAAGGAGATGCTCTTGATGCATGGGGGATGGTATGATATTGTTGCAAAAGAATGTGAATGACCCATGCCAATCTTATAGAGAAACTTTTGAACTATAGCACACTTGACGAGTCAAAAACCAACTGAGGAGCTTTATATGGTTGTTAACTAGTAATTACTTCTGAATGTTACTGGATTCGTTTAAGGATAACAAGCTTTTTGAAGGATGTGTGCAAATGTGTAATGGATGGCATTTAAGTTTATTGGGGTTTTACTCGAGTCTAGAATGTTATTGGCATTTCTTTATTTACCTAAGCAACATTTGTACCTTTTGTCTAGGTTTAGAGTTAAACAATCTTGAGTTTAAGCGTTTTAGGTTCATGTAATGTCAATTTAGTGTCTTTTATTGTTTTCTTGAAGAGGATTTCAAGTAAATGGTCGTTTGTGATGTGGTTGTATTCATCTCGTTCTTATCGTAACATCTTCAGGTACAGTCTTTTCAAGCAATGTCACTCTCAAAGCTACGAATGCTATCCCACTTCCCTTTCTTTTGTGTATTAAGAAAGCAATAAATAAAATCACAAATTTGGAACTTATGAATTTTGTAATCTAGTGATGTCTTTAATTCATACTAATACTTAGTAGATTGATATGTATAGATACAAATAAGGTTTAAATAAAATCCACATATTGCTTTTTTAATATATTATATTAAAATGATGATATTAACTTTTTTTTTTTTTCATAATCAGGATATAATTTCATATTTTATTTGTCAATGACCTTGGTTCGACTCCTTAGTATGTCTGAGTAAACCCTTAGTATTGTCTTTATGTTGTATTATGTAAGTATGATGTATTATGTGAGCATGCTGTGGTGATTTTGCTACCTTAGACATGTTAGTGAAACCGTACATGCCAAGTTTTTAATGAAATTCTTAAAAGAAGAATTGCTTTTAGCTTTTTTAATATGTAAATGTAAGCTAAAGAAGTAGAACGAATAACATCACCTAGATGTTCAATCAACACCATAATTTACATAATCTATCTAATCCCAAGAGTATCATGTGAATAAGGTTGAGCATGAAGGAGTTTGTTTGCTTCATTATGTATGCCCATTAGAACATTGTGAACAAAAATATGGGTACAGAGTCGGAAAGCTAGGGGGTAAAGGCAATATTGCTACAGGTGTGGGGGTTTGATTGGGCATGATGGTTATTGTTGATCAACCCCTAGCATGCAAGTGGCTAATGCATTGGGATACCACTTATCATCCTATACACGTTGTGACTACATATCACTTTGCTTTGGATTGTCTATTACCTCAATAGGTATGATGAAACCATCATTATGTTTTATTAAGCATACAAGTAAGTTGTTGCTAATCTTTTCAATGGATGTAGATGGAGTGGGAGCCATACCCCAAGAGCTTATTGGAAAGACTTTAGAATTTTTTACCATTAGGAGACATATATAGATAGCATGAGTCCCTCTCATTTGCTTCACAATCATCGAATGACACTTTCTAGACGAAGTGGCTTGCCAGTTTGGAGGGTTGCAATTGCAAACTCAAGAATTTTCATACAAATAAAAATAGATAGAAAAAAATAGAAAAATAGATGAATAGTTTTGAACTCAATAAAGACTCTAGAATGAAACTAGAAGCAGTAGTGAACTTATGTATAATTTTAAACCCTAAAACAAAGTTTTTTAGATAGTATTTAAGATTACTAAAAAGATTTCATAGTGGGTATTGAAAACTCAAGATAAAGAAATAACCTAACTAAGATTTCAAATTTATTGAAAAGTAAATATTCGATAACGCTTATAGTTAGAAAACGATAATTTAAGGATGAACCATTATGATTATAAATACCCAATACAAACAAAAATAGATCCATAACTCACAACAGACTCTAAATAAATATTTGAATCACACTATTGTTTTAATTATGTTATTCTTAAGTTAGAGCCTAAAACGAAAATTGACCTATTAAATTTAGAAAACCCTAATCGGATGAGATAAAACTCTAAAAATAACTTATCGTGTAAACTTTAAATTCAAAAATGAATACAATAATAATCTAGAAAATTTGTAGAACCTTATATAAAATTTTGGAGACAAAACTCTTAGATACTTGACATATTTGTACCCATATAGCTTAATAAACTACCCTAAAACTAAGATGATTATTAACTAACTAATATTATAATATTTTTTCTTAAATCATTACTCAAATTCGGTGCAAATTACACCATATTTACGGTTGGATTTGCTTAGATTTATGCACAGACGATTTCTCCTTTATTTGTCTACAAAATTGTCCAAATTGGTCAACAAAACACACCCACAGCCAATCAAACTTAGCAAAATTTACAACTTAATTAATGCAACAAATTTATCTTCAAACACAAGGGTTTTCGGTAGAGAAGTTGGTTTTATGAGTTGCATCTCTTCACCATCTATATATGTATCTACTAAGCTCATTAATAAACTTATGAACAAAACATTAAAACACATAAAACAACCCTCAAATACACTCTAAATTCATGCTCCTTTTCTTCTCTAAAACTCACACAAACCACACTCAAACAACAACAAAAACAAGCATCAACAAGCTTAGGAAAAAAAAAAGAATACACATGGTAAGTTGATGTGTCTCGACTTAGTTCTTTGTTAAAACAATGTTCTAAACCGTGTTCTGACAATCTTATGATCAAAACCAGCTCAAAAACAAGCTTCAAAACCACTTAGATCAGCTCAAATGAGGTAAAACTCCATGAACCCTAGTTGCACTTTTCCAAATTCGAAAATTAAAGATCATATACATGTTGATGTTGTGAGTTAATATATGTCTATATATACCACATAGAATACTTAGGAATGATTTGGAAATAATTTTAACATGAAAAATTAAAGAAATACGAATTAGTTCATCGAGAAGATGATGAACAGTTCCAATGCCGATCATACACCGGCAGCATATACCCCTATGCCGACGGCATACAAGTATAGATTGGCGGCTTAGAGGCGACGTAGTCTAGATAGAGGCTACATAAAATTTCGAATCACGTATAATATGCAAGAACATCAGCGGCATAGGCCACAACGCCGCGGTGTTTGTTAAACGCTAGCGGCTTTGAGCTAGTGTACGCTGGCATTTGAATCGTGTAAAAATTTACATGAACACCGGCATCTGAGAATCAACGCCAGCGGCGTAGGATGCCGATGTACGTGTAAAATTTTCTAAATTAAGTTTGTTTCGTCTAAAACCAGTATATATATATATATATATTATATACATATGTTTATAATAAGAGAAATAAAATAAGATTTAGAAAGTAAATTCAACTAAAAAGATTAATAATATGTAATAAATATAATTTAGCAACTCCTAAAATTATTGAAAAATATTACTATCAATATTATTGCTAATATTAATATATTGTACAAATAGAAATGAATTATAAATATTCTAAATAATTATCTATTATAGATATATAAGAATGTAAATTTAAATAAGCTAAATTTATGAATAATGTGATATCTAAAAATGACAAAATAATTATATGAAGTACATAAAAAAAACATGACGACACTAAATAATGGTAAATAAATACGAGTTATTATAACGGGTCAGATAAGGATCAATATAAAAAAAATAATAATAATAACTATAAAAATAAACTTATTAAATATTAATTTTTCGAATACCCAATAAATGTATATTAATATCAAACAAGATCAAGACAACCAAAATGAAAATAAATATTAAATAATAATTTATTACCATAAGACCATTAAAGGATCAATATAATAATAGAAACAAAGTCAAATATCAATATAGGACACTTAAACACTCATAGGAGTTTAGTTATATAATTCATGCCTTATTGATGAATATTTTTAGTCATCTAAGTGACTTTTAATACTATAGAGGACTTTCCAACCGATTATTACGACTAGCCAATATGAACAGAGAGTAACTCGGTCATATTATACTATTTGTGCTTGTAATTAGTTGAATATGTAATGCAAAGATAATAATATGATTGTTATGGTGTTATGTTTGAAATGTGTGGTGATTGATTGTATGATTGTTAATCTATAATAACGAAAGTGATAATACTATGGTATGATGATGCGAAATAGTATGACGATTACTGTGTATAATGTATGACTACCATGAAACTGAATAAGAGTTATTTACTTATTAAATAACATGGTTATGCATTGCATGTACTGCATTATTGCATATTCAAACAGGTGACAGCTTGCTATGTATTAATATTTCAATTCTCTGTTAACGTTTGGTTTTTCTAAAGTGTTAGTTCTTCCAAGATTTTCTTTGTTTTGTCGATTCTATGGGAACTAAATGGCTACGAAGAACGCCGCCCATAGTATCACTTTAAAATGATTAATACTTAGGGAGTTTCCAATGATTGATAAGAAATGTCAGTTAAAACATCATTAAGCTAAAAGTGATAACCCTAAGACGAAAAATCGTAGATTTTCCTGTAAACTTAGTCTCTCATAGGCAGGTGGTTCATAAAGTAACTGTTTTTCAACCTTAAAAAGAGGGCGTAAATCTTTTTCTGTTTGGATTCTAGATCATCCAAGCTTATATTTGAGCATATGTTTGAGTGATTGCATTACATATAATTTGTCAATAAACTTATTTGATGTGTAATATGCCTGGTTATTCACGGAGCCTAGTTTTGCTCACACTCCTAAAGACATTTTAGGTTTACTCTACGACCGTGGCTAGTTACATCCAGAAGTATGGCCCCGATAAGAGCTTAGGAACTAGAAGCTTATGGGTCAAATTGGTATAAGATGTTTTCTATTATTTCTAGTATAGATTAGATAGTTTACAGATTATCAGTTATGTATTTGAAGTTTCCTAGAAAGATTATATGGTCTGTAATATCTTTATGATATTCTTACTTGTGATGACAGTTATTTACTAATTAATTTCTTACATGTGTTTATCTTTCTTATCAAAACAATTAAAAGATCTTATTGTTTGAAAAATATATCACTTTCTAAAGGTAATCTAGTAATAGTATTCAAGTGTAGCTTATTTGCTACTACTAGGATACCCTTAGGGTGTGACAGTAATGTATCCTGATGGATGCAAATGCAGATAGAGATTTGCACGATATTGACCTATGGGGCAGGTTTGACTTCAACTAGCAATAGCTTCACATGACATACGTTGCTTTGTAATAGAAGCATCATGCATGTCATGCCTCTGTGGATGAGGGTCTTGAGGTGGATCCAGAATATGACTTGGTATTGACAAATCACATGCAGATATATCTCCCATACAGTGTATTGATTAGAAACCTATAAGTACTCTCTCATTCCATCTATAACACATGAGTTTCCCATAGCATAAACCTTACTAAGTGTTTTTTTTTTTTTGTGTTCACCTAAGTACTATGGTGATGATAAGACAAAGCCGAAATCTAGGTCGTGCACATTCTCTTACCAATGCATCCATTGCTCTTGCTGAAGAACATGGCAAGGTTGTGTTGTACCCATAGGGAGGGGATCAACAAAAGGGAGAAGCTCGATTGGATTTTGAAGAGGAAGTGCTTAAGATGTATATTGATCCACTGTAGCTATGGCACCAACAATCAAGTAGGTTATGAGGAGGATGCAAGAGCACCTCCTCTATGCTACCTTGTTAGCAATTGCAACCCCTCGCCCAAAGCATCGTTTGATCCCCACATTACTAAAATGCCTTTAGATAGCTCTTACTATGTGAGATTATAGGAAGTTTGGGGGCGATCCTACCTTGTCTGTCACTCCTTCCTTTACCCATGATCAATTTGAGCCTATTGCCACTCCTCTAGCACCTTATGGAGAGCAGCCAATTCGGATAGGGGTTGAAGCAGATACATAAGTGGGGGTAACATAACTTACACAATAAAGGCCTCCAACACAAGATAATCCCAATCACCCCCAAGGACTTCAGCAAAGGTTCTATCGAAATGAAGGAGCAAGCAAGCAAATGATCACTGAGACAAAGGAAAAGGGAATGAATCAATGCTATCCAGATTTGGGAAGACTTTTATTAGAGGGAGGAGAGGAAAAAGGAATTAAAGTAGCTACACTGCATACTATTTTGACTACCATATAAGTAACTAGTTTTGACTGGGCTCATTTTTAACAAAACACTTAATGTTTATCATGCATGCATGTGATTGTCAATTCATTTCTATATGTTTATACTCCTATAGTGGATTTACTCATGGTTTGATTAAGGTCATTGGCAGTTGATTTTGACTATTATATAATGGGTCTGGTTGGATCGAGCTCATTGTCTATCAAGTGGTCTCTGTTGTTGTAGACTCATTGTGTATCGGGCGTAGTTGTTGTCATAGGCTCATTGTGTATTAGGTGGTGTTGGTGTGCTAACTTTGTATCTAGAGTAAAAAAAAAAAAAAAAAAAAGGTTTGAGCCCCTACACTGAATGTACCCTGCCTATCTAAAATATTAAAAATGTATATGAACGCATTTAGTGAAGGTGTTTCCTCCATAAAAATTAGAATGCATTCACTAAATGTGTTTTTGCTCAAGTAGATACAACATACCTTTTGGACATACCATATTTTTGGATTTATTATTTGAAAATACAACATTCTTGTACAAATCCCCTCTAAATATTTTTAATAATGATACATCAATATTTTAACAACCTCTTCTTAAGCAATCTTGTTGATTTGGTTCAACCAAAACTTGTCATGATAGTAGATTGGTCTATGCATTTGGCTCGGATTGGCATCATTTCATATTGACTCGATCGATCTAGGTGGTTGGACCAGGATCCAATTGATCCAGCTCGGGAAAAATATATTCATTCTATATTATAAATTTATAAAATATAATCATTATATTATACTTTCTTCTTTTTTTAAGGTATATGCCTTATATTTATTTAATAGCTAATTGATGGATTTGATCCAAATATGGATTTAACTGAGTAATGTTCATAAGCATTTGTCTTTCATACTTAAAATGTGTCTTACATTTTTACTTTTTATTAATCCTTATTTGACTTCCCGGTTCTAATAACACTCTTCTTAAGTATCCTATCACTTTCTCTATAGCATTCTTCATGTAAGGCTTTGCACTATTTTTAAAGTTATGAGTTTTATTTACTTTTACATACTACTTTACTTTTATATAAAAGATTTAAACATTATGAAAAAAATCACCTTTTAGGGTTTTTGGTAAATGACCCAAGAGAGTTGAAGAACTCCTCAACATTAATAAGGACCTTAAAAAGAAAAGTTCAATCCACTATCTCGTGTCGAAGTCTATGTAGTGGATGTTCTCATAAATTACTTGAACTAAAACCAAATATGATAAAAGCAAAGTGGATTAAACCAAAATAGAAGGAAAAAAAAGTCTTCTTCTTTAAGTTCTAGAGAGGGAATGTCTCTCCAAAGGCTTTTGATATTGTATCGAGGACTAACTCTGGCATTGGTGATTTTTTTACCTTTTAATTTATCCCTTTCCTTTTTTTTTTTTGTAGATTCTTTCTTTTATTTTCTAGATTTGCAATCTTCTATTTGGATGGTCTGTTTTTCATCTATATCCGTATTGTATTAAAATAATATGTATAAATATGTCCAATTTATATTTATATTTTATCTATATTTGATCTTTTCATAAGAACTATCAATTTTTTTTATTTGTATCTCATTCTTGATAATAATTTGTTAGAAGAAAAAAAAAAAAAAGTATTTGTATCAAAATCAAAAGCAAACCAAGCACTAACCAAGGCGCTTCCTTGATCAGAAACATTTTTCCATTCATGTGATATGTCCGGTTATCATATTTATCCTACAATCTCTTCAAAACATTAATAACAACCATCCTGGGGACAAAGTTTTCTCCTATAACTTCCCTACCACATGATACTTAGGCTTCGTCGACTCCGATTCCAAATCATCTATATTAACCTCGATCTCCTCATTGCATTGGGATATGGAAGGATCCATGATCCATTGAGATCACCTGTAGGAGACAAGACACACAAACAGATTCTTAGTCTTTGATAAATTAATTTATTGAATTTCATCCTCAACGAGATACGATCCATAGACAAAGTCTGCTACTATCGAAGGAAATAATGAAGCAATTAAGGGGAGTCAATCCAAATGTAGTTGAGAAGGGAAAGGATGCTAAAGAGGGGAGTAAATTTTGGAATCCCAAAGTAGATAGTCATGACCCTTCTTTCAATGATAAAACGTGCTGCATGAACGAGGACCTGGGTGGAGTCTTTCAATGACAGCTCATACCTTATAGGCCATTTGTCGGAAAAAACAATATCTTTTATTTTAAAAATTGCAAATAAATTCTGTACTTTGCAACAAGATTTCAACCAACATAACATCAAGAAATCGAGCCAAGTCACCCAACAACCATTTTTAGTGACATGGAAAATGACAGAAAAGCAGCAGATGTCTCAATTATGGTCTACTTTTCACCATTTGCTAAGTTTTAATATAATAATAATAATAATAATAATAATAATAAATAATAATAACTCAAAAGAATAAAAAAAATTAGAAAGATGAGAAAATCCAAAAAAAAAAAAAATTACAAAGCTAATAAAGATAAAAATAATAATGAAAGTGAATCAGGTCAGCGATCATTCTTTAAGGGTCACAAAAAGATTCAATAGAATCCTAGCATACATGAAATTTGACTAAAACCAAGTTTAGTAATAAAATGGACCGATTTCATTTAATATTTCAATCTTAGTCCATTTTGTTAATTTGGTGATAATCAATTTTAAACTTGTATTCAGTCAAATTGAGATTTTATTGAAAATATTCTATAAAAGTGTATTAGGATATTAAAATAAGTTGGTTTACTTAATTATTGGGACGTCGCTACACATAAATGGGTGGGCTAATTTTGCATTTTTTTTCCTCATGGAAGTCATGTGCTGGCCATTTGATTTTCTCCAGATTGATTTCAAACATAGATATGAAGAGAGGATACTTACTAGGCAAATTTGGTTAAATCTTCATTGTTTGGATCTATTTTTTTTTATCAAACTTGAGATGAATTTGATGCAAATAATGTCTAGATTCACAATATGTAATGATTTACATCAAAAAGGGATAAAAACAAATCAAAAAACATTAGAGATTACGATTGTGATAAAAATCTAATTTAATTATATCTAATATCTAATTAAAATGAGAACCTAGGCTTGATTTTTAAAGCAATTTATGTTAGTTTTTAAAACTAATAAAAGGGGCTTAAAGAAACAAATTGTAAATAAGGTTAACTTAGATGTACGAATGAAATCCCTTTCTTAGAGAATACGCTTCTCACACAAAGTTTGCTATGAGAGATATTTTGCTGAATTCTCCTAGATACAACTAAGTCTTGATACTTGAATAGCAAATATTCAAGTATCTAACCACATTTAAAAAACTTTGAGATATATGTGTATATGTATTTGCTAAGAAAAGAGAAAAATAAAGAGAAGATTCTAATTATCATTGTATGCAATTCTACAAAAGACAACACTTTTTATATAATGATTAGATATTTCATCATAACTTTCTTTAAGAGTCGCATTGTTTGGATATAAGTTGCATATTTTGGATTTTAAGTTAGTTAGTTATTAATTAACATAAACTATTATCATGAATGGACATAATCCAAATAGATAAAACTCTTTAAAAAATTAATCAAAAGTTGCAATCTTTCAAAAATAATTGTTGAAATAAAATTAGGGATATGACAATGAAAATCACAAGCATGATTAGGCCCATGAAACTGACTGTGCTAAACAAAGCAATGATCAGGGTCATGATACAGACCTCAATCTCCGTGGTAGTCCTGATTACGGCCGTTACAGCCTGTGATCTCTACGGACTCTCAAGAAATTCACCATAGCCTTGATCATGGCTATGCTTGTCACAAATACCATAATTTTATTTCATTCTTCTTTTTTATTTTAAGTGCAAGATCTACATTATAGATTACATAATTTACAATCTATTTTCACAATCCCCCACTAGCTTGTCAATTATGTATATACACACATAATACCTACATGATTATGCTTAAAGAATATTATCGTTAGATTTGAATTATTCTTAGTATGGATCCTTAAAGTTGTAACAGGGTGATAAGTAGCTTATTGCTTTGAACCTATACACTAATTGTCACAACCGGAGATTTCATACACATAACATATTCACATTAAAATAGTGGGTTTATGATAGCACATTAAAGGCCATGTGCTCATCCCGGTTTCATGAACATTTACAAAAGCTAACTCCTTAAGCTTTTGTTAGGAGCAAAACCACGTCTACGTTCAAATAGGTAGAATATGCCAAACAAATTTGATTTAGATATAATATTTATCCATTAAGAGATGTTTGCTACATCTCATCCTTTTTTAATATAGTACTTATAGTACCTCGGTTAGTAATGACTTGTTTTTACCCTTTGAACCTTGAAACCAGTGATGCTCGAATAAGGTAGGGTTCCCATCATTTCTAACTATAAAAGTTTAAGACCTATATTCACAGTATTTCTTTTTACAAGATCTCTAGATAATCCTTTTAGGATTTGCCAAGTTATCATTAGTCTTAACATAGGTAATGGTTATAACTCCACCACTTATTAATTTTCTTAAATATTAATGTCTCAATCTTATGTGTCTAGACTTTCTATTGTAAATTTTACTATAGGCTCGAGATATAGTTGCTTCACTATCACAAAAGATCGAAATGGTTGACAATTGTTGTGGCTACAACTCTATTTCCATAAGTAAATTTCTAAGTCCTTCCGCCTTTATGCCTACTGTAGCAAGTGCTATAAGCTCAGCTTCCATTGTTAAGTGAGTTATGCACGTTTGTTTCTTTGAAGCCCAACTTATGGCTCCACACCCTAAGGTAAATATCCATCAAGAAGTTAACTTCTATTAATAGCATTTGTTATCCAACTTGCATCTAAATAACCTTCTTGTACAGTTGGAAAGACCAATCTAAGATTCACAGTTTTCTTCAAATAACCAAATACTCTAGATATAGCTTTCCAATGTTCAGTACTAGGATTATTTGTAAACCTTGACAATTTGCACACAGCATATGCAATATGAGGTCTAGTACAATGCGACATACATTAAACTCTCTATAGCACTACATATTCTAACTGTACTATTGCTTTTCTTGTGTTTTTTTTTTTTGTAATTTAATGTGAGGATCATAAGGAGTTGTATATTCTTTCTTTAATAAGTGTTTAAACTTTTCAAGAACCTTTTCAATGTAATGTGATTGTGTTAACATAATGCTTTCATTTTGTTTCAATATTTAATGCCCAATATTGTATCTACTTCATTTCAATCTTTCATTTTATATTATGAAGTAAGATATTTCTTGGTCTCATTTATTCCAATTATATTTGCTCCAAAAAAACAGCAAGTTAACAATATACAAACAAATAATAACACCATATTCATTTGTAAATTTTGAATAATGCATTTATCAGCACTATTATGAACAAAACCATTTGTCAAGACTACCCTATCCACTTTTCATGCCATTTTTTGAAGCTTTTTAAGTTTATACAATGATTTAATTAATTTGCAAACTTTCATTTCATTTTTTGGAAGCACAAAGCCTTATGGTTGTTCTATATAATACTTCTTTAAGGTCACCATTTAGAAAATCCATTTTGACATCCATTTGATGCACATATAATTTGCAAATGGAAGCAATCGCTAACAACACTCTTATAGATGTCATCCTTACAACAGGAGCATATGTATCAAAATAATTAATTCCCTCCCATCGCTTGAATCTTTTTGCTACTAATCTTGCTTTAAAAGTTTGTAAAGGACCATCTGAATTATATTTACATCTAAATACCCACTTACAACTAATTACCTTAGATTATTGAGGTAAATCAACTAAAATACAAATATTAGATAATAGAGAATCAATTTCATCATTTATTGCCTCTTTCCAAAAGGCCACATCATGAGAAGTCATAGCTTCATGATATGTTTTGGGATCAATATCTACACTAAGTATAATCGGAATTTTATAAAATATAGAATCTCTATTGCCTTATACTATAAAACTAAGAGCTTGAGAATCAATAAATTCAGGATCTAAACTTTCAGTTTTCCTTATCCTTTTACTTCTTCTAAGCTCTTTTGTAGATTCTTTATTAGTCCACATTATTCTTTCCCATAGAGCTTCTTATATTATATCTTGTTGTGATTTCATTGTGAACTTTATCACCTTGGAAGTTGTTTTTCAAGAATTCTACATCTCTAGTTTCAATTATAATGTTGGATTGCAGATATAATATTCTATATCCTTTAGAATTTTGTGCATATCCTACAAATATTCCTTTTAAGGCTCTAGCACCTAACTTTAACCTTTTTAGATTAAAAGCTCTATAGTAGGCTCTACACCCCCACACTTTAAAATATTCAACATTTGGTTTTCTTCCTTTCCATTTTTCATATGGGGTGAATCCTAAAGTTCGGGATGGAATTCTATTCCAAATCTAACATGAAGTCAACAAGGCTTCTCCAATAAATTAAAAGGTAAATTGGAAATAATGATTAGTGAATTAATCATGTCTACTAATGTTCAATTATTACATTCTGCTAATCCATTTTGTTGAGGTGTATAGGAAGTAGTACATTGATGCACAATTTCACTTTCTCTACAAAATTTATGAAATTCATTTGAAAAGTATTCACCTCCTTTATCACCACATAAACATCTGATCATTTATTGTGTATATTTTCTGCTTCTACTTGATAGCATTTGAAAGACTCAAATGCATCATCTTTATATCTTAATAAATATACATAGGTATATCTTGAGCTATCATCAATGAATGTTATAAAGTATCTTTTTCCTCATCTAGTTAAATGTCTATTCAACTCATATACATCAGTATGAATTAAATCAAGAATATGAGTATTTCTTTCTATATAAGAAAAGGGTTTCTTGTGATTTTGGCTTGAATACAAATTTCATAGTTATTCATGTTATCCACGCCATTTAGTTTTACATATCCATTTCTACTTATATATTTCATGGTTTGCAAATTAATATGTCCTAATCTAGCATGCATAAAATATAAGAGTCAACAAAATAAATAGAATCTTTCACTTTATTCATTTCAATACTTAATTTAAACATTCCATCGTAGGCATATCTCTTCCTTACATAAAGATCCCTTTTCATGAGTATAAACTTGTTGACCTAATACAACTTTGAATCCCTTCTTACATATAGAGATTGGCATGGTTCCTGAACCAAATCAAACTGAACTGAAACCAGAACCATCGGTTCAGGGTCGTGAAAATGAGGAATTGAAATCGTCTCTTATGATTCTCGATTCCAGTTTTAAACAATGAACTGTCTTTTTTTTTCAAGTAAAAAAAATGAATTTATATTTTAATAAAATAAATTTTGAACTCAAAATAATTAATTTTTTTTTATCTAAAAGTGTTAAATTATTTAGCCAAAACTTTAAAATAACTTATTTAGAATGTGCATTTTATATATATAAGCACAACTAATATCAATTATAGTTAGTAATATGATATTGCAAAATACTCTAGAAATAATAAGAAAATTACAATACAAAAAATAGTCTCATGTTATTAAAGAATAATTGCTTTTATGAGAAGCTTATATAAACTAAATTATATATAATTTGAAGTTATATTTATTTGTATTATTGATAATAAAACAATAAATATTATAAATAGGTGATAAACTTTACTATTCATATACTGTTCATATGAAATAGTGTAGACATTAATAATTATATATTTAATATAATTTTTAAATTTTTATCTAATTATTTTCTTCTTTTTTTCAGTAGAACCGGTTGGAACTGCTAGTTCCACCCGATTCTAAACTGTAGAACCACATAGAAACCGAAAACCGATGGCTTAGCCGATTCTAAAACCGACCAACCGATTCGATTTCGATTCTAGAACCGTCGCTGATAGTTTAACTTCGGAACCGAACCGAATTATGCCTATGTCTACTTACATAGCAAACTTACACAAAGACTAAACTCTTTTTCATATTTGTTACATATAATACATCCATTAGACTCAACTTCTTTCCAAATGTGAAACAAAGATCTACACTTCCAATTCCTTACACACTTGATGAGTTGTCATTTCCCATTAGGACTTCATAGTCTTCCACAATTTTGAAATCCTTGAATTGATTTCGCTCATTGTATAAATGAATCATTGATCCTGAATCAAGCCACCATTCTTTAGATTTGATTGTTGTAGTCATGTTCAATTCAGTGATCATTCCGACATGTAAGGCTTTGAATTCATTTGTCACAATGGCAATAAACTCTTGATCTTTAACTAAGTTTGTAGTAAGTGACGTAACTTCTTTCTTGGCTTTTTTTTTCTAGAATCGATTCTTTAGCATAATGTCCTTTCTTGTTGTAATTATAGCATTTGTGAACCTTTTTCTTTTCATTTTGTTCACTTGCTTTTCTTTTTCGTTTGGAATTTTTATTTTTTTCCATCTTTCATATAGTTCACTTTACAACTATTTTGGAAATTCATTGCATCATGCTTTCGAGTTTCTTCCCCTATGTGCATATATCTTAGAATTTTCTCAATGGTGAAATTCTCACCCATATGAAGTAGTTTTTTCCTGTAATCATTCCAACTATGAGGTAATTTTGATAAAATTGCCTCCACTTGAAGTGACTTGGGAATAACTATACGCAAATCATATAGTCAATTGACAAGAACTTGCAACTTATGAACTTGATCCAATATAGAGATGTTATTAATCATACTAAACTCAATATTTTAACATAAGGAATTAATCCGTACATTATCTTTCAGTATTATATTTTTCTTCTAGTGCTTTCCAAACTTCCTCCAAAGACTTGATTATTATGTAAAGGTCATATAAATTGTCTGATAATATATTAAGAATATGACTTCTACATGCAAATTTATCATCCAAAATTTTCTTCTTAGCCTCCTCCAACTTTGCCTTCTCTTCTAAACTTGTATATTCCTTCATATCTTGAATAGGTTGTATGTTCAGATAAAGCACATAGGTTCTGTTTAGCATAGACAACGAAAATAACATCTTATCCTTCTGATGGTTGAAGTTTGCTCCATCAAATCAATCCAATTTGACAAAATCTTAGTCCATGACTCTAAGAATAGCATTTGTTTCACTAGCCATCATAAATTCTCTAAGATTGTTAGGTTGACTTAAAGGCATGAATAAAATCGTTTTCCTTAGAGAATTTATGTCTCTCACACAAAGTTGCTATGAGAAATATATTATGGAATTTCCCTAGGATACAACTAAGTCTTGATACTTGAATAATAAATATTCAAGTATCAAACCACACTTAAAAGAATTTGAGATATATATGTATATGTATTTTCTAAGAAAAACGAAAAACAAAGAGAAGAATTCTAATTATCATCAATATGTATTTCTACTAGTTGCAACACATTTTATATAAAGGCCAGATATTCCAACTATCACAACTTTTTCCAAAAGTTACATTGTTTAGACATGGGTTGCATCCTTTGGATTGCAAGTTAGTTATTTATTAATTAACATGAACTATCATCATGAATGGACGCATCTCAAATACATAAAACTCCTTAATAAATTAATCAAAAGTTACAATCCTTCAAAAATAACCGTTGAAATAAAATTAAGGATACTGCAGTGAGGATCACGGGTTTGATTAAGTCCGTGAAACTCATTGTGCTAGACAAATCAATGATCACAGCCATGATATGGCTCTTAATGTCCGTGAACTCTCAAAATTCACTATGGCTTTGATCATGTTCATGCTCGTCACAAACACCATAATTTGATTTTATTTTTCTTCTTTAATTCAAGTACAAGATCTATATTATAAATTACATAATTGACAACCTATTTTCACAAGGATTCATCTTCAACCTCGGACACATTCTCTACCTCTCAACAGCCTCTCTCTCTAACCTCTCAATCTCTCTTTGAAACCGCCATTAACAAAAACTCAATAACCCCAACAGAATCGAAGACCCATCTTGTTTGACACTTTCACCATGACCCATCCTCCACTTTAACCAAGTCACCACCTCAAACCACCCTGTACATGACCAAGACCCGAACTGCACCAGCCACACGAACACGACCCAAGACCATCGCAAACACTATTGCATGCGAACAACGAAGGAGCTTACACGTCATTCGATTTGCAGAGAAGGAGACAACTTCAAAATCAACAATGACCTAATGCTAATTGCCAATCCAAACTGTGCGCATATCCCGCTGTGCTTTGCACCAATTTTCATTGTTTTCATTTTTTATTTCAGTTTGTGCTCTCTCTCTTTATATACAGTTGTCTTGTTCATGTATCTTAGTCCGACTCGGAGAGGCTTATTACCTTATTTGGGAATTATATGTGGTGTTGTGTTAATTGGACATTGATAGAAAAAGGGTTGCATATTATATTGTTATTTCAAATCTAAATGTGTTCGTGACCAGATCTTAATGTATTCTATGATGATATTATCTGTATCGTCGTGATTCTTTGTGGTTTAAAGTTATATTATCTTGGCTATTCATTAATTACGAAAATCATAAAATCCTGTATTTCACAAATTTGATTAGTAGTACACTCTTCGTGTTCAGGGCACATCTAAGATTTGCATTCGCATAAAAACTTGTTTTTGTCACGTAGTCGATTTTCTTAAAATAAAAATTATTAACTTGATAACTCTCAAAATTAGGATCTTCATTTAGTGTTTTCAAAATTGGAACTATAAAATTTAGGCATCCTAGGAATTTTATTAATAACGATTTAATTGGCTAAAAACATAAACTCTACATTTTTTTAGAGATTAAAATCTATCCAATACTAAAGTTTTATAAAATCAAAATGAATTATGATGATTTGATTCCGGCATGGTGGATATGTAGGCACCTGTGAGGCAAATATAAAAAAATATATAAATTATTTTTTCTCATTATTGCCTTTTTAACATTTTTAGTATACTATTCATCACTTGCTTTTAAGTATTTTTATACTTTAATAGTATATACATAAGATTAAAGGATGTGATTAAATAAGAAATGACTGTTTCACCGTTTTCTTAATCTTAACCTAATTGACTGTCCTCTATAACTTAACCAGATGATCCTTGGGTAATTGTTATGATATAACAACCTTTCATCAAACTAAATCGAGAATATAAAAATTGAATTATAAATCTAATGGAATTAAGATAAGGGAACATTTAGAATAAACAAATGGAATTAAATAGTTATAGATCTGTAACAAGATATGTTATGGAATTAGATAATTAAGGAATTGGAATTTTAGAATTTTAAAGGAGAGTACCATATTGTTATTTGTTTATTGTGTGTGTGTTATAAGTGAAAAACCCAACCAATATATTTGGTTTAAGAAAATACTGTGTCGTTTGTGCTTGTGATATTGCCAAAATCTGAGCTACAATTCGAGTTATTACGATTTCAGTCTACTTAATTCTGCCGACCTAAATACAACATAATACAACTATATACAAAATTATATGACTAGAACTCAATATAATTACAATGGATTTGGTCTTTATGTACCCACTTATAAACATTTTTGGGATTAACACTTAAACCTATTAATCGGTCAGATAAAAAGGTTATATGTATGCCTTTGAAATTAACCCACATACCCAAGTTTATGATTTCTCATATTTATCCTTTGATTTTATACATTACTACTGACTACTTACTGTAGAATCTTTTCTACTATTGGCCTTTTCATCTTTTTCAATCCTATCACTTCACCATAGATTTTAGCTTCTACAATTCTACAGGCATGATAGTTTATTCTATCATTTTACTATTATAATAAATGTAGTAATTGATATATTGGGTATTTTGATTGATGATCAAGGTTGAATATGAATTTAAGTTATTAAATAACTGATAAGACTAGTCCCATAAAAAAACAAGATGAGACCATCTAAAGATTGCGAGTTGCCATTGTTATCTCTTGTCATCATTTGCTCTAATTTAGGTTTTGGTAAGAGTAAGACTTTTAATTTTGGGATAAACGTAAAAACACCCCCTAAACTTAAGGGTAGCGCAGATTGGCCTCCGAACTTTCAAATGGGACTTTTAACCCTCTAAACTCTCAAAAATTAGCATCGTAATGACAATTAACAGTTTTGGTACGAAGAAAGAGGTGTAAATCCGTACGTAGATGAAAATTTATGAGGTGAATTCGCATATCGATGAAAAAGCTTTTTTTTTTTTTTTTTTTTTTGGTTGGGGGTTGGGGTTGAGGTGGTTAAATCCATGCCTTTTTCGTTTGTTTTAACAGAAAATATGGCATACCCTTAATGGTGTAATTTTTGAAAGTTTAGAGGGTCAAAAACCTCACTTTGAAAGTTTAGGTAGTCAATTCATGACACCCTTAAAGTTTAGGGGATGTTTTTACAATTTTTCAAGTTTACAATTATCATAATATTTAATTTTAGGATTGTTTTTTTATCATAATTCATACCCACATGATTGTCAAAATCGCAAGTCAAATATAAGATTTTATAAGTTTATGATTTCATATTTTTTTTCTTAATTAAAATAGATGAAAAATTATTAAGGTGCAGACTTTAAATAGAATTATAAATTTAGATGTATGATTCTACATATTTATGATTTTACCGATTTTGCATGATTTTGTATGATTCTACTAATTTTACAGGCTCAAATAGATAGTAAAATCACAATTTTGACAATCATACATATCCGTCTAATGTTACAATGTTGACGGTCATTTTCTTAAAACCCATTAGTAGTTTAAAAATTAAATTATGAAACAAAATATGTGGATGCAAAATCCGTCTAGATGGAAAGTAATCGTTTATGCATGATCAAAATGACACCCATTCATTCTTTATATTATGCAACCATTTTGATTTTTATAGAGTATAACTTTTATCTTTTTGGTTTTTCATTTTATAACATTTAATTATTAATACTAAAATCTAGTCCTCTTAATTAGATGCTGAAATAAATGCCCTCCCTATAAGTAGATTGCATAATCACCAAAAAAAAAAAAAAAAGTAAAAAATGCTCTCTAATCATTCTTGAATCTTAGAACTTCATAGCTTTCACACAAATAGATAAGATTACATAGCTTTATTTATAAGTACGTGATGTTATTCTTTGTTTAAATCTATACACATAAAGAATCCCTTATTCTTTAAAGGTCTATGGTCTCATGGAGGATACGACAAGACCAGTCCCATCACACCTATCAATGGTTCAGATCTATTCTAATAATGGTTGAAGCCTTAAATTTTTACATCATTTTTTTATAGTTAATTTAATTATAGTATTAGTAAAAATACTGTCCTATAACAAAATTATAGAAGTTCCCTCCCCAAAGAACCTTATTTTTGCTCGAAATATGATTTCTCACTTGGCCCTTTAATTTTATAATGGATTTTCTGAATGCTTAATTCATGATTTCTTTCCATGAAATAATAGATGATGTCTTCCATCAAATTTGAAGATCCTATGAAGTTTTATATGTTTTATGGTTCTGAAAATATTTTATGAGACTTTTCTTTCGATGTTATTAGTTAAAATAGGTTGGATTTTGTTTATACCAACTAAATTGTTCAGGAGTTTTGTTATTATGAAATGTTTTCAAACGAGTACCCTTTATGTGAGATGTTGATGTTATATAATATATATGTTTGTAATTAGTAGAATAATAGTCTTAGTAAGTCCATCTCTAATGAGAACACATAACGGACTGATTACGTCTTCAATTTAGAGCATTACACATACCTTACGGTTCATTAAGAAAAATGATACGGTAGTGTTGCTACCAGGGTAGTATTAGTTAACAGGGTAGTATTAGTTAACTGTGCTCATATGTTACGTACAACAATAAAATATTCTTAATTGTGCCAAAATTATGATACAGTATTCAAAGAAACTAGGACTTAGAACTCTAATGTAGCAAAAAGACAAATCCATGATTGTATGCTGGGAGTATCTAATTTAAAATATCAAAAGTAAAGACTGACAAGATGAACTTTTTGGATTTCCACGTAGGTTTAGATCGTGATTTATGATAATTTGACTAAACAATTTTTTCTGCACGTTTTGATTTGAATTTCATATGACCTAAAAACATATCTACCAAATTCTTTTTAAATGGAATGCAAAAAACGGTAAAGGCAAGTTGCAATATTCTATTGGGAGCTTGTCTTGATATTGACATTACATCACCTTATTTGAAGGTGATGGTTGATGGAAGGACAGTAATGGAGATGGTGGGATGCGGAGGGAAGCGTATAGAGATAAATTATCTTCCTTACATCCATGAATATAAGAAATTCAGTCTTATTAATGTGCTCTGACCATATTATTGATTCTTTTCTTTAAATATTGAGTGCTTTTATAGAAAAATGAGAACTAAAAAGCATAGATATATTTTTGTCAGGGTATTCAAAATAAATCTTGGTTAGCTTTAAGGCAGGAACATCTTGCATCATATGTACACCATCTAAATCGAACACATATACATGTATGGGTGTGAAAAAAATCGAATATTTAGAATGATCGAATCAAAACCAAAATATCAATCCAAAAAAAAAAAAAGGGGTTAATCGGTCCATTGATTTCTGTTTAAGATTAACATTTTTAATTGGTTCGGTTTTTGGTTACGATTTCAGTTAATCGATCCATATTTATAGATATATAAAAAATTTATAATATACTTATATAATTATTGAGATTTTATATTAAACAATCCAATTATGCATCATAGATAATAATTAATTAATTTTACAATCATATCAATTCTCATCAAATTCATGCTGTAATCATCTACACCACACTGCCATCGTGTCATTTTAGCCATTACCAACTAATAAACTAACATTGAAAAAAATACCAACCCAGATTATATTATTTTATTATTATTTTAGAATACGTTATGATCTGGTCATTATGATGAGCAGCATATAGAATAGTCCAATTTAATATCGAACCTGATCGAATGACGAGTGGGACGATCCTTTAAACATCATCATAAAGTACACGTACTTACTTTATCATCAAGACCGGATACATTGTGTTCGAGATACTTATGAGGGCCATGCCGTATAGCCACGCACGCGAGGTTCTCGATGCTGACAACGATGAAGTGTAAGGAAGATAGACGACGGAGCATATATAATTTAAAATGCTCTAATTTTTTTATAAACATATTAAAAAATACTGTTAATCGTAAATTTTACACAACTATTATATTAAATGGTTAAAAATCAAAAAAATTAATCGAAAAAAATAGTTGATCATTAAGGCGATTAACCGTTTATAATGAATCGGTTTAAGATCGAAATACTAAAAAACCGATCATTACTATTAGATTTAAAAGCTTGGACAACGAATCGATTAACCGAACAATAAACACTTCTACATAGATATCCTATACTAGTATGCCTAACACATGTAACTATCATGTGTCACCTAGTATAGATATAAGGAAAAGGAATGCTAGGAAATTGTTTTACTGAAGATGAGAATTAAGTCAGCTTAGATTATCTGTATTTTTATCGGTATCTATATCTATATTGGATCTATGTCTAACATATTTCTATTTTGTGTATATTAGAAAAAGGGTGTTTAGAAATTGTCAGAGCTTGGTTCCTATTTATAAGTTGGTGTTTGGATAAATCATCAGATCTATTTCACATTTGTTTCCATCTTGTTGTTACTATTATTATTGCAATTTATAATCATTATTTTTTTGTTATTATTATAAAATTTATTACTATTAATATTTTAATTATTATTTCATTCTTCAATACAACTGTTTTTACTACTTTTGTTGTCATTATTTATTTTTGTTATTATTAATATTTTAATTATTATGTTTATTATTAATATTTTTATTATTATTACTCTTATTATTATGATTACTATTATTAATGTAAGTAATTTGTTTGCACAAGAAATGAGCCAATGTAGTAACATTGATGAAATAGAAAATTACCATCACATCAACCTAAGGATTATTTGGTGGTATGTTTTTATCAAAATCTGTATCAGATCTATGATTGATCTATCTATATTCTGTGTCTGTTGAAAAACGGGCATTTGGGAAACTATCATATTTGTATCAACTTGGTTTCTATTTATAATTTGGTGTTTGGGTAAACTGTCTGGTCTATTTCAGATTTGTTTCCATCTTGTTGTTATTATTATTATTGTAAATCGTTATCCTTTTATTATTATAAAATTTATTACCATTGATATTTTAATTAGTATTTTATTTTTCATTACATATGCTTTTACTACTTTTGCTATAATTATTCTTTTTTTTGTAATTATTAATATTTTAATTGTTATGTTTATTATTATTTGATGTTTTATTACATCGTTTATTATTGTTATTATTATTATTATTACAATCATTATTACTATTATTTTTATGATTACTATCACTATGGTAAGTAATTTGCTTGCACAAATGCAGTAACACTGATGAAGTAGAGAATTACCATTACACCAACCTAATACATGATATACATGGGGAAATACTTAAGTTTAGACATGGTTGCATCTGTTGAAATTCTACTTGACAATGCAAGTTTTACGATGCACCATGAGCTGCTGTTAAAATAGTAACAATTAGAATCTCACAAATCATTCATCCATAAATTGGTAGATAAATAAGACATACAACTACTTTCAAGTTTGTCATTACAAGTAGTATTATTGGATCCCTCTTGTGAGAAACTACTTCTATTGTACAAATCATTACAATCATTTGTAATAATAAAATTATGTAAAGCAATAGTAGCAACTATTATCTTTTTGTTTTGCCAACTTATATTGCAACATGATGTGGAGAATATGAAACATATTCTTCCACCTTCCAAAAGTTTGTTCTATGACTTTTTTAGTGAGGAATTTACATGATTGAAGAATTCTTCTTTGATTTTGTGGTGGGCGACCTGTCGATACCCATTACCATGATACCTTTCTTCTTTGTAAGAGCTAAAAACCCTCTATTATTCGGGAACCCCGAGTCCATCAAGTAATACTTACATGTAAAAAAAAGAAAACTTTTTTCTTTCACATTAGCAAATAAGGAAAATTCAATCTAGGATCACTGAGTACAAGCACCAATATATTCACGCCATATCTTTGACTATCTGCACTCGTGGTTATAAATATAAATCAATAACCAAAATCACAAACAACCAAGACATTTTAAAACACTTTATCCTTTCTATTTGTATTTGTTCATCTTTAGGAACATGAACCACAACATGTGTTCCATCCAATGCTCTAATACAGCCCTAAAAAAATATAAAGAAGGAAACGCAGATGAGTACTAAGTAACATCACTAGATATGCACATCCTCACACATCCATGTCTCATATGCACATAGTGACCCAACCTGGAAGAATGGATAATATCTCGTGTTTTGACGTATTAGTGTTGGAAATTCATGAAATTCAAGATCATAAGGCTTTATTATATGTTTCAAGAATTTGACAAGTGTACCAAGTACTTCATTAAATTGTCAGAAGACAGTCTCAGCGAATGTTAAAACATCTCTTGCACAACTCTTGTTGATGCAACTAGCCGATAATAACCAGAAATATCCCCACTTGTTCCTCAATAGTCACATCTGCTGTTCCGAGCACCATATTGTGCCAAAGTCTGGCATAAGTGACAAAACCAAGTTGGGCTCATTCGAAACATGTCTTGACATCTAGTGGGGTTCGGGTGATTGAGAAGCTCGTTGATAAAATCCACCTCGGTTATTCCCGAATTGTAGCATGGAAATAAAAATCTATCTATTACGAGACATAGCATATATACTGTAAGAACATCTTCTACATAATCGAGTCCATGTCTTTGCTGTGAATAACATAATTTCATATCATAATATATCAAATCATTCATGGCAGAAAAATATTTAAAAAATAAAAAAAAAAAGAATTCAACTGGAGGCTTTTTTTATCGATCAGAGAATATTTTCATTGGCCCGAGCCATTGAGTTCATCGGAGCTTTGTACTCAACTGGAAAATCCTAATCAGCTAGAGAATCCACATCGTACTCCCATGTGAGCAAGGTTTGAACCCGTCAGAAGATGTTAGTCTGCTGGAGATCACTAATCAGCTGGAGTTCACATACTTGCCGGGAAATGACGAATGAATTGAATGTTAAAATTAGCATCCATATCATTACTGAAATGATAAAAAATTATCTCACGTGTTGTGTATCCCTCCTATATGGATTATTATTATTATTATTAAAAAAAAAAATTGGAATAGCCAAGTTGGCTACGTAAAACAGCCCATGAAGCGAAAGAATTCTTGAAGAATTCTCGTGAATTCCAGTCGGAATTCAAACCGACTTTGACCAGGAGCTTGATAACCATTGCTTTGTTGCCAAGAAAATCATAATCGAAAACCGATTTCGCCGAAATGCCAGCCAGATTTTAAAGGAGCAAAGCTATTTTTCTTTGAAGAACTTCCAGCCAGCTAGCTTCAGGAAATTTCCAGTCGGAATATAAACCGACTTTGGGAAACGTAAGGCAAGAAAATCTTGCCTATAAATAACCAATGCATGGATACCTCCCAATGTGTGCTCCATTTGCAAATCAATCTCTCCCAGCGTAAATTGTGTGTGTATGTCCTTTGTGTGCCAAAGCAAAAAGTTCTGCTTTGAAGAAAATTTGTCTAGAGAGAGATATAATTTATAGTGAGTGATAAAATAGTGAGGATATTTTTGGGGTTTTGGGAAACACTTGTGAGCCACTATTTTAGATTTATCTCAATTATTTGTATTGTATCTCTCTTGTAAGCCTACTATTGTTATAGTAGAAGAATTTTTCGGAGTTGGTCCCGTGGACGTAGCCTATTCAAAGGGTGAACCACGTTAAATTTCTGGTGTCATTTATTTTATTTTAATTGCTTTGCTCGTATTTATATTTATTTTATCCGCCTCGTATTATTATTTCCGCTCGCTCGATATCCCAACAACTGGTATCAGAGCAAGGTTTGGGTGAATATATCTACTTATCGTATGCTCTGTGGTTGCCACTAAATTGTGGATCCTCCACATCAGAAAATAAGTTAGATTATTATTCATTCATTTGAATCATGGAGGCGAGGACGAGCAAAATGATCAATTTAAATGGCACAAATTATCACATATGGAGAAGCAAGATGAAGGACCTCTTGTTCGTGACAAAGATGCATTTGCCGGTGTTTGGTACTACTAAACCCGAGGACAAGACAGACGAGGAATGGGAGTTTGAGCATGAGCAAGTATGTGGATTTATTCGACAGTTTGTCGAAGACAATGTGTATAATCACATTTGTAATGAGACTCATGCAAGAACTCTATGGAACAAATTAGAGGAGTTGTATGCTTCTAAAACCGGCAACAACAAATTGTTTTACTTGACAAAGTTGCTCCAGATGAAGTATCGGGAAGGTATGTCAATGGCAGATCACTTGAATGATTTTCAAGGGATTGTGGAGCAATTGTCAAGAATGGGCATAAATTTTGACAATGAAGTACTCGCTCTCTTAATTCTAGCATCCTTACCAGAGTCCTGGGAGACTTTAAAGATTTCACTTACAAATTCTGCACCAAACGGTATAGTAAATATGGAATTTGTTAAAAGTGGAGTCTTGAATGAAGAAATGAGACGAAGAACACAAGGGTCTTCTTCATCAAAGGAAGAAGTCTTTGTTGCAGAATCCAGGGGGAGGAGTCAGTCTAGAGGTCCAAGATCAAAGGACAAGAGTAGAGGAAAGTCAAATAAATATGCCAATGTTGAGTGCCATTACTGCAAGAAAAAGGGTCATATAAAGAAGTTTTGCCGGAAGTTTAAGCAAGATCAAAAGAAGAACAAAGGTAAAGAACAAAGGAAAGATGACAGCAGTGATGATGATCAAGGGAATGTTGTCGAGGAGTTTAACCTTGTCTATGATGATGATGATATGGTAAATCTTGCGGTCCATGAGACAAGCTGATCGATAGTGGCTACCATTCATGCTACATCTCGAAGAGAATTCTTCTCATCTTACACACCAGGCAATTTTGGTGTTGTAGAATGGGAAATGAGAATTTTTCAAAAATTGCAGGTAAAGGAGATGTGTATTTGGAGACAGAGAATGGTACACGATTAATCCTAAAGGATGTAAGGCATATTCCAGATATGCGCTTGAATCTGATTTCTACTAGTAGGTTGGATGATGAAGGTTACTGCAATACCTTCTTTGATGGCAAATGGAAGCTTACCAAAGGTTCTTTGGTAGTGGCTAGAGGGAAGCAATTCTCTAGATTGTATTTTATGAAGGCAAAGCTCTCCCAAGATGCAGTGAATGCAGTGGAGAATGATAATACAGTTGAGTTATGGCATAAACGTCTAGGTCATATGAGTGAGAAAAGTATGACACGTTTGGCTAGAAAGAATGTGTTACCTGGATTGGATCAAGTTCATTTGAAGAAGTGTGCTGATTGTCTGGCAGGAAAGCAAAACAGGGTTGCTTTCAAAAGTTCCCTTCCTTCTAGAATGAAGAATGTACTAGATTTAGTACACTCAGACTTATGTGGGCCAATGACAAAGTCACTTGGTGGTGCTCAGTATTTTGTGACTTTCATTGATGATCATTCTAGAAAGATGTGGGTGTACCTTTTGAAGTCTAAAGATCAGGTATTGGATGCCTTCAAGCAATTTTTGTCTCTAGTTGAGAGGCAAACCGGCAAGAAGTTGAAGTGCATTCGAACAGACAATGGTGGAGAGTACACTGGACCATTTCATGCTTACTGTAATGAGCATGGTATTCGACATCAAACAACACCTCCAAAGACACCGCAGTTAAATGGCTTGGCTGAGAGGATGAATAGGACTTTGATGGAGAGAGTTAGATGCCTACTCTCACATGCAAAGTTGCCAAATGCGTTTTGGGGTGAAGCCATATTGACAGCAGTTCATGTATTGAACCTTTCACCATGTGTTCCTCTACAGTTTGATACTCCTGAAAGAGTATGGTCAGGAAAGGATATTTCTTATGATCATTTGCGGGTGTTTGGTTGTAAAGCCTTTGTGCATATTCCAAAAGATGAGAGGTCGAAACTTGATGTCAAAACACGACAGTGTGTATTTATTGGCTATGGTCAAGATCAGTTTGGCTATAGGTTTTATGATCCTATTCAGAAGAAGCTTTTGAGAAGCCGAGATGCGGTGTTTATTGAAAATGAGACCATTAAGGATATAGAGAAGGCTCATAAAGATGCTTCCAGGTCTAGCAGCAGTACAACAGACCTAGAAATGATACCTCCAACAATGGTGCCAAGAGAGGTTGGAGATGAAATACAGAATGACCAGCCTGAGACAGGTGATACAGATGCTCCCATTGGGTTTCCATCAGATGATTCTGATGATGATGGTGTTCATGATCAACCACCAGCTCCAATGGGTTCTCCAGAATTGAGGAGATCTACTAGAGTTAGACAACCTTCTACTAGATATCCTACAAATCAGTATGTGTTACTGACTGACGGGGGAGAACCAGAAGACTTTGCGGAAGCAATGGATGATGAACACAAAAGGAAGTGGATTGAGGCTATGCAAGATGAAATGAAATCCTTGCATAAGAATGAAACTTTTGAGCTGGTGAAGTTACCAAAAGGTAAGAGGGCTTTGAAAAACAAGTGGGTGTTCAAGATAAAGCATGATGAACACAGTTCTCAACCACGATTCAAAGCCAGATTAGTTGTTAAAGGATTTAGCCAAAGGAAAGGGATTGACTTTGATGAGATATTTTCACCAGTAGTGAAAATGACATCCATTCGAACAGTGCTAGGGTTAGCAGCAAGTCTTGACCTGGAGGTCGAGCAGATGGATGTGAAGACTGCCTTCCTTCATGGTGATTTGGAGGAAGAGATATACATGGAGCAGCCAGAGGGTTTTGTAGTAAAAGGAAAAGAGGATTATGTTTGCAAGTTGAAGAAAAGCTTGTATGGCTTGAAACAGGCACCAAGACAGTGGTATAAGAAGTTTGAGTCGGTTATGGGGGAGCAAGGCTACAAGAAGACTACTTCAGATCACTGTGTTTTTGTGCAGAAATTCTCTGATGATGATTTTATTATTCTATTGCTCTATGTGGATGATATGTTAATTGTTGGCCAGAACATTTCCAGGATCAATAACCTGAAGAAGCAGTTGAGTAAGTCTTTTGCTATGAAAGACTTAGGGCCAGCAACACAAATTCTTGGCATGAGGATAACAAGAGATAGGGATGCCAAGAAATTATGGTTGTCTCAAGAGAAGTACATTGAGAAAGTACTTCAAAGGTTCAATATGGACAAAGCTAAAGCGGTTAGTTGTCCTCTTGCTAATCACTTTAGATTGAGTTCCAAACAGTGCCCTTCTACTGAGAAAGAGAAGGAGGAGATGGACAGGGTTCCATATGCTTCAGCAGTTGGAAGTTTGATGTATGCTATGGTATGTACACGGCCAGATATTGCTCACTCAGTTGGAGTAGTGAGCCGGTTCCTTTCAAATCCTGGAAAGGAACACTGGGCTGCAGTAAAATGGATATTTAGATATCTACGTGGTACCTCCAAAATGTGCTTGTGTTTTGGAGATGAAAAACCTGTGTGGTTACACAGATGCAGATATGGCTGGCGATGTTGACTCAAGAAAGTCTACATCAGGATACTTGATTTCATTTGCAGGGGAGCTGTGTCATGGCAGTCCAGATTACAGAAATGTGTTGCACTCTCAACAACTGAAGCTGAGTTTATTGCAGCAACCGAAGCTTGCAAAGAGTTGCTATGGATGAAAAAGTTCTTAAATGAACTTGGTTTTCACCAAGAAAAATATGAGCTATTTTGTGACAGTCAAAGTGCAATTCACCTTGGGAAGAATTCCTCCTTTCATTCTAGATCAAAACATATTGATGTGAGATATCATTGGATTAGGGATGTATTGGAGAAGAAGCTATTACAGCTTGAAAAGATCCATACTGATGAAAATGGATCAGATATGTTGACTAAGTTCTTCCAAGAGACAATTTGAATACTGTCGATTAGCAGCTGGATTGGTGGAGCTCTCCATATAGAGGGAGGGGGAGAATTGTTGTGTATCCCTCCTATATGGATTATTATTATTATTATTAAAAAAAAAAAATTTAAATAGCCAAGTTGGCTACGTAAAGCAGCCCATGAAGCCAAAGAATTCTTGAAGAATTCTCGTGAATTCCAGTCGGAATTCAAACCGACTTTGACCAGGAGCTTGATAACCATTGCTTTGTTGCCAAGAAAATCATAATCGGTTAAAACCGATTTCGCCGAAATGCCAGCCAGATTTTAAAGGAGCAAAGCTATTTTTCTTTGAAGAATTTCCAGCCAGCTAGCTTCAGGAAATTTCCAGTCGGAATATAAACCGACTTTGGGAAACGTAAGGCAAGAAAATCTTGCCTATAAATAACCAATGCATGGACACCTCCCAATGTGTGCTCCATTTGCAAATCAATCTCTCCCAGCGTAAATTGTGTGTGTATGTCCTTTGTGTGCCAAAGCAAAAAGTTCTGCTTTGAAGAAAATTTGTCTAGAGAGAGATATAATTTATAGTGAGTGATAAAATAGTGAGGATATTTTTGGGGTATTTGGGAAACACTTGTGAGCCACTATTTTAGATTTATCTCAATTATTTGTATTGTATCTCTCTTGTAAGCCTACTATTGTTATAGTAGAAGAATTTTTCGGAGTTGATCCCGTGGACGTAGCCTATTTAAAGGGTGAACCACGTTAAATTTCTGGTGCCATATTATTTATTTTAGTTGCTTTGCTAGTACTTTATTTATCAGTTATCCGCCTCGTGATTATTATTTCCGCTACGCCGGTATATTCCCAACATCACGAACTTTCTTTCGTTCACATTGTCTCCATAAGATGCACTACATTATTTTCATACACACAAAGCTCTTTCTCAAATCAAGAAGTGAGCGATCTATCCACCCAGTGGTCTTTGCATTGAATTTCTCACATTAACAAACCACAAAATTAAAAATTTTGCAACAGGCTTCACACACACAGACGTGCATCTAATTCTTTGAATTGATCCTCACTCTATCAAGACAGGATTTTCCATCGAGCCTGTTGCCTTGATTGAGCTCTATGTAGTCCCTATACTTCATTCCACTGTAAGCAGCTGGATTGCTTTTGCTGTCTATCAACTCTGGTGCTGGAGCAACAATTGCATCTGGACATGGTCCATTCTGTATTGCAATAGAGATCCTGGTATTCTTGCTGTTAACAATTGCCCGATGCAGCACACTCTTATACTTTCCATTGCTCATTACCTTTCACAGAATAGCACGAATTTATGTATTAAACTTGTATGTATTTGAGTGCGCCAGTAGAAATTTAAGACAAGAACAAAAACAGGATTCTTAAATTAAGGATGCAACAAAAACAGCGACATTGTTTGTGATAAAAGAAATCTCCTAATCAAAGTCAAGATTCCATGCCCTTCAATAACGAATTTACCGACAAAACAATGCTTTTCAATGTAAGAAGAGCCATCAGTTAGACCGATCTCACCAGAACAGCATACATTAATATTAAGAGCAGAACTAGTTTTTAAACAAATGATGTCGGCATGTAAAAGTTAGAATACCTCAATATGATCTCCTATGTTGATTAGAAAGGCATTTGGGATGGCATTTACGTTCACCCATTTGCCATTATGATACACTTGAAGACCACCAATTCCATTCTGAATGAGTACAGTAAAAACACCATGGTCGGAATGAGGCGGCATGCCAATGGCAAGTTCTGGCTCTGGGCAAGCGGGATAAAGGTTTGCTGTAAGGCTCTGGAATCCGGACTCCATATTCAAAGCTTTTTCTGCATAACGGGGTTCAAGTCCCAGACTCTCTGATATGCCTTTCAGCAGTTCCAGGACTAACTTCCAGATTTCTTTAGTGTACTCTTCTAAAACTTCGCTGCAATAATATTTTCATTGCTTGTTGGAATAGTATCAAAATATATTAATCACATAGTACTTGTTGTTTCAGAGATACTGCATGCCAGTGAAAGATAATATAAACCTGAAACCAGGTGGCTTGCTTGGACAATGAAACTTGGGATGCACCATGACCTTGAGAAAGTCCCTCCAGAAGAAGACCTTTTCGACCGAGGCATTGAAACTGGTCCCACATCTTATTGGATCCAGCACGTGTTTGCCTTCGTATTCTCTCTTTTCGTCCTCCGTCAGATCGAAAAATCCCCTAACCGAGTCGATCATCGCCTTCATCATTCTCTCCTCGACTCCATGATTTACAACCTTCCATGGTCAGTGTATACATGATCAGTGTATGAATGAAAATGTATGAAAGACATCTTATTTTATTTAGTTTTTTCGTTTCAGAATCTTTCAAGACATAACAGCGTAACAAGGGAGAGCTACATAAACACATTTTGACAAATATTTTATGGGTAAATGTAAAAAAGAGTGCCTCAATTTAAAACATGTAATAAATATCTAAACTTTGAAATTAAAATTGATCAATTAGTATTTAAAAGAATTTGTCTTATACTACTTCATCATATTAGTTAAAACATCGTATAAAATGACGGTGTTGACTAATTTGATAAAAATATTATTGACATGCATGAAAAGTTGATACTAAATAAACTAATTTTAAAATTCAGATATCTAATTATATATTTTCTCAAAATTCAGGTGCTATTCGTACATATTAAAGTCATAGGCGTAAATGAAATGAAAAAAATATAAATATTATAAAACTTAGATTCATTTGGTGTATTTTCCGTTCAAATATAAATAGTACATGCTGTACGGAGTGATTTCTACTAATTAAATTCCATACTAGTAGAATTCAAATTGCTCTACTTTTTAGTTTTATACTATGTTTTTTTTCCTTTTTTTCATAATTTATTCCAAGTCTATTTATCCAAAATGAGTAAAATGTTACTTTTTCTCACAACTTCGCTCGTAAAAAGGTTAAGTCCGAAAGCGAAAAAAAAAAAAAGTAAGAACAAATATATATGTATTATGTATATATATAGCTTTGAATGAAAAATGTACTTAAATAGCGTTAGAGCAAAAAGGGCCGGAGACATCTTGACATATTTTTAAATAAGTCCTAAATAAAAATTTGAAATTATATATTTAATATATATATATACATACACACAGGAGAAACTCATACCGTTTATGTCAAGTTTAGTAATACATTTAAACTACTCGAATGGAATGGAATGTAATAAAAAGAATGAAATCAATGACAAATTAATGAAGACTTTTGTGAAATAAAATCAGCATATAATAAGATTTATAAAAAAAAAAATATATCCTTTCCAATACATATATAGATATGTAGGGTAAAATAGTAAATAAAATAATAAGTGCTAATTATAGAGGTGGAGATTCCACTTCTCGGCAGAATCGAATTTCACATGAACAGGAATGATACGTGGAATCACAATTTTATTTCAGTTTATTCCAACGTATTATACGCTGGTGTAACATTTTCCGTTCAAACATAGATAGTATTTGTTGTATGGAGTAATTTGTATCAGTGGATTTCATACGATGTCTATGTTATATATATACAATATATATACACTACAAGCACGCAAGTTTACGAAAAGGCCAGACATGACATGGTTGCACAACATATATACCATAAAGAATCCCCACTCTTGACAAGCTTTTCCTAGGAGATGCACGGCTTTGGATCGTTGTTCATGGTCAAACGAGGATAACTGAGAAAAGTCGATAATAGGTATGGATTCGTCATTGTCTTTGGATGACGAAACTGGGTCTGGTTGATTATTTGTAAAGAAGGCATAACTTGGTGGTATGGAGGTGAGATTAGGAGATTCGGCTAGCGTTTTCACACTTGTTAATCCAGCCATTATTATGGTGGAGGAAGAAGGAGATCAGTTGTAAGGTCGGTGGTGACTAAATGGAGAAGTGAACGTGAATCTTATGGATTCCTCCTGTTTTAGTACTCTATCATTACTTATATATTAATATATATATAAATATATTTCATTGCATGTACCTTAGCGTCTTATTATAAATAATCAATTATTATTATGGCCAAAAAAGAAAAAGAAAAAACAATTGTTATTAAAAAAGAAAAACCGACAGATCGAATCCTAAACTTATACGATCGAGTGGGGACAACGTTCTGTTCACGTTGAAAGGATCATTTGTGGTCAGAATCACGTGAGCAAGGATACAGTAATTTTCGATAACTATTGTTTCACGAAATGAAATGCCTAATAAATCAATACTTTAATATATATATATATATATATATTACATGTGTGAAAAAAAAAATAATAATAATGATGATAATAATTGATTATGCCTTTAAATTTAGGTCGTGTGGCACCAGTGCACGTAATGTAGGAAAGTTCTCATCAACTTGAAAAATATATGCATTGGTTTTAGGTTGTTAATTAGCAACTCCATATGCTGACCAAAACACAATGTGATATGATTATAAGCAAGTTTATATAAGTAAAACTCCATATGATTAGTAAATGGATTTAATTTATATAGATTCACCTATAAATGTATCTCGGTTTAGATTAAGCACTTAAATATGTTTATAAATTGGTTTAACAAAAGGTCTCTTCTATGTTTCGAGTTTAATTCATGAACCTATTTATGATTTTTTAAATTTGTAGATTGATGTGATGCTATAATATCTATTTACTTTAATCTTTTCTACAATTTACTTTTGCACCTCTCTCTCACTTCATTGCTACCACTTTATTATTGATCTTGCAAATTGTCGTCATTCTCATTCTAATAATTGCCATCTCCTGCTCTAATTCCAGTTTTAGTAAGAGCAAGACTCCTAATTTTTTGTTTTGTCCACCTAACAATGCCATTTCAAGTCTTACTTGTATTAGTATATAATTGAAGAAGTTTTTCTATACCATCATACTTCTTCGATAATATTTAACATTGTTCAATCAAGACATCTCATAAGGCTCATTCTGTTAAGACGCTATCTAAAAATATTAGGTCACGGTCCGTTCATTAATGAATGTGCAACTAGACAATGGCATGATTCCGGAACTGGAATCACCAGTTTCGGGTCTTGAAATTAAGGAACCAGAAGTAGAACTGTCTTCCACGGTTTTAGTTTTTGATTCTGGTTTTAGAAACACGGAAGCTTTTTTCTTTTCAAATAAAAATAAAAAATAAATAAATGAATTTTAGTTTTTTATAAAATAAATTTTAAACTCAAAATAATTATTAGATCTACAAGTGTTAAATTATTTAACTAATTTTTTTAAAAAATTTGTTTAGAATGCACATTTATCTGTATGCAAACACATTCAATATCAATTATAGTTAGTAATATGATATTGCAAAATACTATAGAAGGTAACAAGAATATTACAATGCAAAAAATAGTCTTACATTATTAAAAAAATGATTTTGTTTTTAGAAAAAATTTATTTAAACTAATTATATATAATTTTAAGCTATGTTTTTTTGTATTGTTGATAATAATAAATTTAAAATTGTAAATAAATAATAAATTTTAATATTTATATGAAACAATTTAAATATTAATAATTATATATTTAATATTATTATTTTCTTTTCTTTTTTTCAATTGAACCGAGTGAAACTGCCGATTCCATTGGTTTTAAGCCAAATTACTGCTTAGGAGCCATAAAATCGATAGCTCTATAACCGGTTTTGAAACCGGCCAACTAGTCTGATTTCGATTCTAAAACCGCTAGTAATGGTTCCGGATCGGTTCCTAGTTCAAAACTAAACCGTGTCTATATCTATTTGCAACTATAAGTTTTGTGATAATATGTTCAATCGATGCCCTTTGGTTCTTAACTTCATCTTTGATAGAAATTTTTTTTTATTTTCACGTGTTTAGTACCCATTGAATAATGAATACTTATCATTCTCTAGGAGGAAATTACTGTAAAGTAGCCACAATATATTATTTTTATTGACCCAATAGTAGTGTCAATGATAGATATTACGGAATGAGACCACCGCCAAATGATAAGACAGGAAGTGTAAACGGATTCTAAAGACCTATGCAAGTTATTGGAGAGCTTAGACGAGTAGTTGAGTGGCATTGCCAACCCAAAAGTGATGTCAGACGGATCAATCGAGGAAAGTCAGCTAAGGTAGATTGATTGGGGTAGGTTGACCAAGGGAGCAGCCAAGTGGAAATAAATCCAGCTTCGAACTAGTCATTTGGGGTTTCTTAATTTAGATATTTTGTTATGTGTTTTTGTTAGGTTCACTCTTAAATGATTTTTAAAATTAAAAAAAAAGAAAGAAATTAAGGCTTATTAATTATGTTTATTAAGTGTGTGGAATAGGTTTATCAAATTGTATGTCAATCAAATAAAATCATAATAAGTCTAAAGAAATTTAAGTGCACTAGAATATAAATCAAAGGAAAGAGTAAAGAATAATACGAACAAAAAACACTCTGTAATTCAGAAAATGTTGTGAACAAAATTCAACAAATTATTCTTCTTTAATTAAGTATTACTTAGAGTATGCACCAATATGAACGAAAACTGTACCAATTATGTTAAATTGTTTCACATTTGATCAGTTCAAGTTAGCTCATCAAAACAAAGGCCCAACTCAATTGATTGAACACATTCAAGTAATGTATTGAATATGTTTCACTAAGTTGGTTCGATAATTCACAGACATTAAGATTAAATTAGTTTTAGTTTTTGAAGGAGTTGAAGCACTCAAGTTCTTGCTACATATTGAGATTTTAAGTTTTAATTCAAGTATTTTGAAGAAAAGAAGCATATTTGGTTATGGTTCTATGCACTAGAGGACTAAATATTTCAGAAAAGAAAAAGATATGAAAAGGTATTCTGCTAATTTTTTGCGATATGGAAGATACTTTGGTATGTAAACCAGCTTTTGTCGTAATCAAGATTTTTCATGCATTTGAATCAAATTTTAGAAGAATATTGAAGAGAGAAACATTTTTAAAAAATGCATGACATGTGCATGTTAGTTTAAATTTAAATTAAAATTCAAAAGTTGAAATTACATAAAGATACGAAGCTACACATCAGCTGCACCATATCTGGACACCTATCTACTAATGGTCAATAATCCATTTAACTTTATCTTCATCTAGATCGAACAATTCAACCCTAACAATTTTCAGATTTGGAAAGAAAAAATTTGAAAAGTTAAAGTTTTGGGGACTTGGATTTTAAAGCTAGAAAAAAAAAAAGTTACTAAAAACAATTTTTTAAAGGTCTTGGGTTCAATTCCTCATTTCTCCCCTTATAATGGTCAAAAAAAAAAAAAAAAAACAAAACAAAGGATTTAAATCTACATTTTGGTATATATAAGATAAATATCATTATTTTAGTTTTTTTTATTTTTTATAATTATTATAAAAAATCCATTTTAAAAATGAAAATAAGATCAAGCCAAACCTGAGTACAGATCATGTTGTTACATCAAATCGAATTAGGCTCAATAGGTTGCACTAAGCTTACAATTAGTGTAGCTTCCTTAAAACAATGTAGTAATTGTCAAATGCTGAGGAGTAAGCCAGCACTTCTGAAATTAAGGTGCTGAGTGTGGTAATGGTGGTGCTAAGTAAATTTTATAATGGCTTTGGGTGACTTATTGGTGCTTCCAGGTTGTTTGGCGGGTGGTATAGTGTTCGATAGTATAGGTGGTTCCAAGAGCCCCAGTTTCTTTCTAGTTTTGAGGAAAGAGAGTGGTAATGGGTATTTGCATGAGAGAGAGAGATATCAATTAAAGCTTGTTTAAGTGATAGGTTTGAATAGATCAATTAAATTTGAGCTATGGAGTTAGGTATCTATAGGGAAGTATTGATCAAACATTAAGAAACTTGGAAAATCAACAGTTGAATTTGTATAGTCATGCTTTCTTTTTGTTTTTGGTTAATTAGATCACGCTTTTTTTTGGGTCTGTTTGGATTGTCTGTTTTTCATCTGTATCTGTATCTTTTTTAAAATGATATGTGTAAATATATCTGATTTGCATCTAAATTTTATCTATATTTATTTTATTTGATCTTTTGATGAGAACTGTCAACTTTTTTTATCTATATCTATTTTTTGATAAATAATTTATTAGCAAAAAGTTTGAAAAAGTGTCTGTATCTGCCGGAAAAAAGCCAAAACAAACAGAAGATTTTAAAAGTAATTAGCTTATACCATCAATTTTTTCAACCTTCTATAATCTTAATACATTAGGAAATTGAAGAAACAATGATAAATTTGACCTTTCAACTTGTAACAACCTAGGTTGAAAAAAAAACCCCTTGTAGATCAAACTTAAGACCTACCCCTAAATCTATTGCTACAACAACAGTTAGAGTTAGTTTAGTAGTGTAATTAAATGACACTCGAACCAAGTAAAACCATGAATAAAAAATGCAAGCAAACAAAGGGAAAGAGAAGTGAACTGTTGGGGAAGCATAGAAAGGCATGTTTAGATGGTTTAAAAAAAGTGCTCTATGGTGGGACAAAGTGAGTGAACCCAGATCGGACTGTCTAGAGGAAGCTTGAAGAATAAGAGCAATATATTAACAAAATATTCAAGGTCCTTATGAGCAAAAAGGTTTTGGTTTTTCCATACATATTATAGGTAAACCACAAGGCAAGAGTTGTGCTAGAATAGGTGGTAGGTACTGCATATGGATTTGGCTATTTAATGGATGGCTAGTAAAGTTTATGAAGTTTTCTCTCAATTGAATGGCGATCAAATGCAACTTAAAGTTCCCTTTCTCATACCTTACAGTTCTCCAGAAATATAATGTAGCAATGCTATCTAAATGTCATAAAAATTAGGATGTCATGGATCTTTAGAATATGTATGGAGGTATGTCAATAAAAGATGCATAATATGCAATTCACACGAAGTCAATGTTAATCTCAAATTCGAGATCATTAGATATGAGAAGCAAGGATATTGGGAATGGTTTAGATCCATGATAGTGAGGCTATCAATCTGACGAGAGGTCCATTGTTATAGCAGTAGTGGCATTGTCTTGGTATGAACGCTTGCTAGCGATGAGAAAGAGGTGGTAACTCGATCGTGTTCGGTATGAACTCCACAAGGGCATTATTTGCTACAATTAATATAAAAAATGAAACCTGAATTTTTACAAAAATTCAATTAGATACCTAAAGTTTAGTTATGAGCATTTGACATCTAAATTTTTGAAAAAAGTTCAATCGAGTACCTGAATTTGGTTTTCAATAATTTGGTACCTAAAGTAAGTTCTGCATGCATTTTTTCTACTTGATTGAATTTGTTTCGGTTACCAAATTGTTCCAGGTACCTAATTAAACTTTTTGCGAAAATTCAAATACCATTTTTGATTATCCCTATTTGCAAAAATTTATGTACTACTTCGACATTATCTATATTTACTAACAATGGCTTGTAGGCCATTAACAATAATAAAACATTCTTAATGGCACCCCAATTATGATTTAGTATACAAAGAAACTAGGGCTTAATATGAATTAAGGGTTAATGAAGAAAATGGTACTTGAACTTTCGCAAAAAGAACAATTAGAAACCTAAAGATTGCTTTTGAACAATGTACTACCTAAACAAAATTTTCATTGACATTTTTTACACTTGGAGTTTTGGTTTAACAATTTTTATACCTGAATAAAGTTTTCATTGACTTTCTATACCTAAAGCAAGTGAAATGAGGTATGAAAAAGCCCACGAAAAGTTTGTTCAGGTACCAAAATTATCAAAACAAAATTTGAATATGAAAAAAATCAATGAAAATTTTGTTCATGTACCAAATTATCAAAACCAAATTTCAAGTACCTAATTATTCTTTTTGCGAAAGTTCAAATACCATTTTTATCATTATCCCTATGAATTAATTAACCAATCTTGTAGCTATCTATAATTCCTTGATAAATCACAGCAAATCACAGTTGATGTTTTAATAAACGGTGTCATAGGGTTCATAATCTCCTTCATTTAACTTAACTGAAAGAGTGAAGATGGTGAAAATGTACTGGCACTTCCTAATTGATACTGTCAAAAGAACTTTGAGGGAAACCGATGACAACTCCATAATCCAATAAGCTTTTGTATCAGTTAACAACGCGATAATCATTTTATCAATTATAGCAATCCGTAATCACCAGTTATGTCACCATATGAAACTTCTCCGACTAAATGCCCCAGTGAAGAAGAAATCTACCACGGCATCATGAAAGAACTATAATAAAGCGAAAGGTAACCAGTCATTTTTTTCTGTTGAAACAAACGAACTACAGAGATAAATATGCCTGCAATTCTCGAAGTAAAGATGAGCATTAACTAAATGTATCCCACTAAAAAATTGCCATAAAATTATATATCCTATGCTTATGGCAGTAACACATGTCAAATCAACTTATAAACCTCATATGTGTAACAATATTGTTTAAACACTCCTGATCGTGAACTCATCTTGTCAGGCTAGTGAATCATATACAAGTAAACACGGAGGATTTTGATGTAATCTTACTGATCAATACATTTAGATGTACTTGGCAAAAGGATCAGGGGTGTTCCCTGAGAACAAGCTGATAAAGGATCCATCAAGGCTTTTCTTGCTTTTCTGCTGGACCTAAAACTTTCCGGAGCTCCTGGCCAATTTCATGCAAATCCCTATCCGATACTGTACAGCTATTTGGTTTTCCCTTGTAGTACTTCAACAATCTCCTCTGCTCTTGATTCGATGCCTTTCAAATACTCAGTTAGAATCCTCTGCTGGTAGGAACCTCCCTCCTGAGAAGAGAAGAAGATGAATCGCTCAAAAGGTAAAAACAACAATAAGGGAATGAATTACCATCACCGATGGAGTTGATAGATAAAAAGGAGATGTACCGTCCGAATCAATATCCGCTCTATGCGTTTTTTGATTACCGCATCTAGCTCTTCTGGTGAAACATCCCTTTACCAATGGTCATCCCATCAATTAACATTTTGTTCCATTCCTCTTCTGGAGCTACTCACATAAAGAACATACATCATCAGGGCTAAACATGAAAAGGCATGAATAAGTCATCAGCTGCTATTGATATACGCATCCAGATTGTGGTGAATTATAAAGCATGACCCAGAAACCAGAAAAGAAAAGTTAAACATACACCACTGCACCCATGATTGCAGAAAAACAGCATTACAACCGTAAAATTGATCTGATGCTTGCATGGGGATGGCGTTATTCTAACTGTTTCAAATTCAACAGGAGCTAGTTGGAATTAAATGACCTAATTCATCCTCTTTCATAGGAAGTAACACTAAAGAGTCTCCTAGATTAACTGATAAGTGACAACCATCTAAACATACAACACTATCATAGAATATTACCAATCTCCATAAAGTGACACAGGATCAACGGGAAAAGAAGCACCTTGAATAAGGGTCTCCAAGAATTGTTCAGCCTTTATTACCTCATCACCTACATCAAGAAAATGTCAGAAAACAGCTTTTGATCAAAGTGTTAGTTCCAAACTGGCAATGTGAATATCGATAGCTGGAACTAAGGTCCAATTAGCCAACTCACACAAATAAGCCTTTGGCATAATTACAATTTCCATTGTGGCTCTTCTAAATTGATTAGTTCAGCCCTAAGTAAAAAATTGCCTGTTGTTGCCCATGAAGTTTCAAATTATTCAATATTTCTCTTAAAGTATCAAAATTATTCAAAGTTACCCTTGAAATTTTCAATCAGACAATATAAACCCTTAACTCACATAAACTCAAATTCGGAAAAGTTATCATGATGTTTACCCATTTAATCTGATATTGAGCACAAGTGTAAATGTATTGTTAAGGTTAGCACCATAACCATCCAATCTAAAAATTTAAACTTGGAGATATAGTATAGGCTATTAATTATATAACACTCCCCTCACTTGTGGACGGGGACTTTTAACTTTGACTAAGACCCATCTAATGAGGTTGTCACGAGTGCACAAGGATTTAAACTCATGACCTTTTAATCTAATACCATATCCATATTAAGATTGACATCACAACTATCTAATTTAAAAGCTTAAACTTGTAGGTATGGTGTGAGCTATTTATATATAACATGTACAATGCAACATGTGAATTTATCGATGATGTGTAGAAGTGTAAGATAGTGTGCGATTTATTCTTTTAATCACTCTCTCATGTGTTTGAATTTCAAATGTAGGGCAGTTACAAGGGGAGTTATGTTGCAATTGTGACTAGAAACTGAAATAGGAGCATTCGAAGAGAAAATAGTGGCCACTTGTTCTGTATTTTTAATGGCAGAATGTAATTGAGAACAAACAAGAGTATTTTCAAACAAAACATTTAGAACTTTCATGAGATCCATTAAATTTCCATTACAGGGAGACAAAATATACTTGCAACATAGTTTAGAACGCCTTAAAACAAGATCTTTTACATGATTTTATAACAGATACTTGTTATCAATCTAATGGCATGACAGACACAGAGTTGGTACTGAATGAGGGAAATATTGAGCAATTTGAGAGGTGGATATATGAAATATATATGAAAATTACTAAAGGAAAGATCAAATAAACTGTCATCTACATTGTGAAATCATGAAACAATGAAAATTATATGAAATTTAATATGCCTCATGGCATTTTCCTCATTAACTTAGAGCCAACAGAAATAGGAATAGAGATAAGAATCAGATAGCTGAACCAAAAAGCCTTGGGCATTATTATGTAATAAATACAATAACTCACACCATATCTACAAACTCAAACTTTTAACATGATATTAGAGTAAAAACTCATGAGTTCAAATGCTTGCACACTCATTACGACCCCATTAGATTAAAATTATCCTCTTAATGGGCTTGGTAAAAAAAAAAACCCAGCTCACAATTAAGAAAGAGTGTTATATGATTAATATAATAGTCTACACTATGCCTACAAGTTTAAACTTATAGATCAGATGATTACGGTACTAACCTTAACAAGATCAAAATGCAAATTCTACAGCTTAAAATCAAGCATCAATTTTTTGCAAATTACATCACGTATTCTAAACATAGCACAAAGGTGGATTGCTTTTGCTAGTGATATCACCTTTCTTTACATAACTGCGCTTGGAGAGAACCCTGGATGCATAGAGTTGCAAGACTTTTTGTAGCATAGCCACAAGCCCTGGTTTATCTCCATCTTCTTTTGCCTGTAGCGTGATCCAATAATTAGCCACAGGAGTCCTATTCAGAATTCAAATTAACAGGGCGTCTGATATACAAAACCAAGAGTATCACTTGCATAAACTATGAACAGATATAAGCATCTGAAAAAGGCAAAACATGTTAAACATAAAAGCTTGCAATACATTACAGCCACATCTGCAGATCATTCTTCAACCTCGTAGCAATAAGGGTGACAAATGATTTTGATAATATCTAGTATCAGGTAGACATGCAATAGATCGGTCGTGTGATAATGACTTCAGCATAAGGGTGATAAATGGAGAAAGTGAATTAACTCACTTGTCTCAATTGTGCATTAACTTCTGACAGAAACCCTCATCAAGTTGCCCTTCTTGCTCCATGTGACTTACCCTCTGAAGAACATAATGAGATCAAGGTTCATATTTTAGTGAAAGAAAACAAACATAGAGAGATTTCTTGTATTAGAGAGATGTTGTGGATCACATCTTGATTATAATGTAACTTATACATTTGTTTCAGTTGGTAATGCTGGATGCTTACAAACAATATATAAATGATGTGCATGAGCAATTGTATTAGTCTTTGTGGCTGATGCCAGAGTTGTCTAAGAGACACACCAGCATCTGTTCCACCAGTGCAACTTATCCAACCAAGTTTTGCACTTTGGGTAGCGAGGAATATTGGATGCCCCATGGGTTTTTTGGGCTGGGTTCTGTTGTGCAAGGACTCCTACTAGCTTCAGAACCCTGATGGGGATGTTGTGATCAGGTTGGAAACCTGCTATTGCTGCTTGTACAAATTTGATTTGAAGTGAACATAACACGAGAAAATTAGCAATAACAACATGTCTGTCAAAAGTTTTGCAGTAATTTTTTGCATATGATCATATTACTTCTAGGTTGATAGTGTTTATGTAAAAATCCATATAGATAACTGACATGTTGTGGTAGGATTGATAGTACCCCTGAAGGACAATCTATAGTAAGGATGGCCTATGTGTTTTGAAATCATCAGGTCTCACTAAAGCATCTGGTTTCCTTCTTCCAATATATAACTTATGAACAAATACCCAAAAGAAAAAAATACCACTAGGTGAATCCTGCTCAGTATAATATTAGAAGAAATCAAGACTCATCATGATGGATTCGACATGAGACAACCTAATAAAAGAAACAAAAAGTTCCCATCTGCAGGTTATTTGTTCACATGTTTCTGGGTATCATGGTATTCTTTTTAACATGGAGAAGATGTCATCTATGTTGTCTTTGAAATATCAATATCAAATAAAAGGGCCATCATGGATTTCTTTAGGATATCAACCTATAATCAAAACAACTAATAATATGATATATTGTCTTTCAAAAATAAATCCACAGAATACGAAAGCAACATCTCCAAACAAGCAAAACAATCCAGTCTTACTTCTTCCATTGTCTTGAGAGCCTCAGGATCTCTAGGAGGCCACAGCATTTCTTGCTCTTCATCAACAACAGGTTCTAATATAGTCTTCAGAACATCAGTTGATGATTCTATCTTTTCCTAAAGAAGGGGAAAAAACCATGTAAGCAAGTAAATTAAGAAGTGGAAGACTGTGGCTTTGGAGCTGGTAGCACAAGTAATTCACCCGTGAGCATCCATGTCAATGCAAATTCAAAAGCGCAACCAGATTATGAGAGAAATCATACATTTGTCTTATGAACAAGGCGGTCCACTATGCTCATAACAGCAGCAGCAAGTTCCTCATAATCTTTCTGCAGACATTACAATGTTAATATAGTTTCATCAAGAAAGCCAAAAAGAGTATGAGGAACTAAGTTTGAAAAAGAAAAAACTATGTCAGAACATAACCAAATGAAAAACCATGCTTTATCATCTTCAGACTTGCAAGTATCAGTTCTAGCAGCAAGTCGTATCCAGAAAGTCTCATTGAAAGCCAGGATATTTTCTCCAACAAGTTTCTGAAGCTGCATGAGTAAAGAAGGTTATATATCAATCCATCTCAGTAAATCAAGTGCTTAACCAAAAAGAAGGATATCTGGTGCTCCCATGCACACTAAATTGCCCTAAAAACAAAAGCCAGAATTGGTGATATCAAAGGGCAAAGGGCATAAATTAAAAAAGAAAAATAGTGACAAAAAACTTGCCAAGAGTTGCAAGTTTAATTTGAGGCATAATAACAAAAAGACTAAGCAAAAAGAAATGACAAAAGAGAACTGCTTTTGAAAGTCACTTTTCAATGAAAGATATATGTCACAAACTAACCATGGGCAATATCGGTAATTACAATTAAGATCATAAATGAATGAGACTGTTTTTAAAAAACCGGCACATTATGAGCCATGTGATCTAGCATCACCAGCTAATAAAAAGGAACTCTTGCATTAAGAATTTATGTGAAGAGAACAATGTGAACCATCAACTCACTTTTGCTGGATTTGCATGCCTCAGCAGATCAATCAGCCTATCAACTTCTACAGTCTTTTTGAATGCTTCTTCAGCATCTTGACTGACTGCATGGATCAAATGTCTCCTGCATTATTCGATTCAGGGATTGCATCAACCATCAGCAACTTCATTTATTAGACTAGGGAAACAAAGAGTATAGCCTGTATATGAAAAGGATTTAGTAGGCAGGAACTAGTAATCACTAGCACTTTGTCGACCTTCAAAAACTTTACTGATAAGAAAAAATCTTTTCAAAGCAAAATTGCTACAGCTCTGCTTGGAGAAGTTGACCGTGAAAGTAGTATATATGGCTTCAGTTGTTTCTCTATCCTCTTTTGTTTGAAAATTCAGAACATTTGAGTCATAAGATACCGTGCTTTTACTAAGAGACCTATCCTGAAATTGGCTGGCATGGTCAGATAGATATCAGTCTCACATGCAATATGAAGTCAAAGGAATTTTGAGACAGGATGCCATTGGCATTGTCTATCTGTTAGAATTAAAATATGATTTAACAAAAGGAACCCAAAGTTATAGAGTGTTGTTTGTCAATATTGCTGAATTATGTTTGTCAAGTCTAAGGAAAACAGATCCTAAGGCTTATTGTTGGAAGCTGAAAGAACAATTAGATGAAAAGTGAATTTTGAAACATTAAGGTTCAAAACTAAAATCAAGTATCCATATAATTTTCATATTTCACTATCCAAAGAAAAAAAAAACTTCTATTCTCAAGCAAACCATGAGAGGGTCCTCTGCCTTAACTGCAATTAGGCTTCTAGACTTGATATAATACATATAAGCCGATCAACTTTGCAGAAGCTCAACATTTAGGAGCCACTTCTGTTCTTTACAAAGTTTCGGAACTAATTTATCTAGCAAGCTTCAATTTTACCATTCTACAACAAAGACAAGAGTAAAAGTAATGCAAAACAGGATCACTACAATTGAAATTCATAACTTGGTTACTATTGATCAAATACCAATTTTGAAGGAGATATAGATAAAAAGGGATTACCTTCTACTAGAATCAATCATGGTAGCTGAAGTTAATGGCTTAACCAACATTCCAAAATACGGCGTGTTCGCGTTTTGAGCCCATGAACTCTGGAGTTGCTACAAAGATTACAAAATAATCAAAATGACTTTTGAGTATTATGACCTGGTCTTGTGGAGGAAGCATTACACTTTGTTACATGCATGTACAGCACATGGAATGGGAGCAATTGCCCATATCCAATTATCCATGAATAATGTTTACAAGAAAAATGGGGTTGGTGAACCATATCAGCTTTCGATTTTATATCATGCGAATGGGGCACTCCTCATAAGCTAAAAGAAGAAACTTTTTTCATTTCCAAGCGGGCTGATCACCCACTTCATGAAAAAGCAAGTACATAAAAGAGCAAACTTCCACAAACCGATGAAGATAACAAAACAACAGCTACTTGCCACACTGGCATCGTCCTTTGTATAAGAGAAACATAATTACATATCCTAGGAAAGTTCGACAACAAAACTTGTACATAAAGTATCTCTCAATCAATAACTGAAGACCAAAAACGGCTCCAGAAGCTAATATTTTTCACTAGAAAAAAATCCTTCATGAGGAAAACATAAAAGACGAAAACAAAGAAAGCAGAAAAAGAAAAGAAAAGCTCGAAAATTTAACTTCCTCTAAAAACCCATATCTAGTCCATCACCAAATTCAACATCTTTAATGAGTGTTTTTCCTTTTTTTCCAGTAGATTTTAAAATCGAACATTGGTAGGAGGGAAGAATTTGCTAAGAGAGTACCGGGTGGTGGGTGGTTGAGAACGAACGGATGTAGGATGGAAGCGACGGCGTGGGAAAGAAGGCAGTAGCCATCGGAGAACAACAACACCGTAGAGTATGATACTGAGCGGTATGTTATGTTAATGTATGGGTGTCCGTGGTGGCGGGAGAGACCAACGTAATCACTAAAAAGTGACCGTTCATTAAACAGGCAACCAAATCCAGTTTATTCTATCCATGTGTCCACTGACCAGTGACCAGGGACCAGGTTCCACTCCACCGTCTACCCTTCACTAAAACGGTTAATTAAAAAAAAATAATCTATTTTTTAAACAATTTGTAAATATATGATTTATATTGTTTTTTTTACCAATAAATGATTTAAGTTTCATATAAAAATATTAATATTATTTAATAATTTTAAATAATAAATGTTAGTATTATATTGGTTTTAAAAATTAATTTTATATTTTTTTCAATTTTATTATTTTAAAAAAATAATTTTTAATATTTTATTTAGTAATATTTTTTATTAAATTAATTTTTAATACCAATAAGACTCTAATACATATATTTTCAGTAGTAATTAATTATAATAACAAGTTTGTATGAAACTCGAATCATCTATTTATTAAAAAAAATAATACATGTTATATGTTTTTAAATTAGTCAAAACATGGATCATATTTTTATATTAACCCTAATAAAAATAAAATCTAAGGAAAAACATTGAATTATTTTAAATATCACCTTAACATATATACATTTAGTAGAGGAAAATACACTCGCTGCACGTGTGCAACAAAAAATATTTTTATTTAATAATTAGCTATTGATAGGTAACTATCCATTTTCTCAATTGGTATACTTTTCCATATAAACTTCTTACTTTAATTACTGGCAATGGCTTTGGAGAAAAATAGAAAAAAAAAAAGAAATTACGAATAACCAAGGGGAATATAAAAGGGAAGGAATTGAATTAAAAAATTTGTAAATAGTTGAATTAAAAAAAATGAATGAAAGGAAGTGGGTTAATGGGTAGTTTAAATATCCTATAATACGTACTAATTTGTAAACAAGATTCAGTGTATTCAATATTATATATATTTATTATTTAAGGGTACTTTATGGAAATATAGACGCTAAAAGGTAAGACACCAAAATGTGTCTTTTGCCTTTAATATTATAGATAGATATAGCAAATATATTTATATAATAAATTAACAAAATAAAAAAAAAATACATGTTGAGCTTATTCTACACTAATTTGTGTGCGTATGTGTTTTTAGGTTATATCCTAAACCTATTCTTTATTTATCTTTCAGATTTTTTCCTTTACTTTTTGTTAATTTATTATGTAAATATATTTACAATATACTTATGTATATGTTTAGTTGATATTAAAAAGAATCAATATTTTTCCTTTTTATCTTTTGGATTTACATTATTTGTTTTATATTTATTTAGTTAAAATGTATAGAATAGAATATTTAAATAAAATCAATCTAATAATAATGATGTGATCATGCAATGTCAGCATTTACACCACCTTAGTATTTATATTTATGTTGACATTATCAATGGTGTATTTGTTGTATTTTATAAAGGTATGATGTGGATGTATTTCGTAAAATTTATAGAATACTCAACTTACTATAACACCCCCCACAAAACAAAACAACAATGCATTACTTTTTGCTAACTTGACTACCTTATAGAAATTGCAACTAATATAGATCTTTACATAGAAAATTATCCCATATATTTTGAACCATTAAGGGAAAATTAATTCAATAAATTTTCTAAAAATAAGACTATTGGGAAAAAAATTATCAAGAATAGGAATTTGAAATTACGTAGAAAAAACATGATTTTATTTTGCACTAGAAATTTCATTACTTTAAACATGACTTTAGTTTCCCTTCATCATCTTTGAGCCATGGAAGGTGATTTCGAGTTTCCAACAAAAAGGATAAAACAACAAAGAAATGAACATAAGAACAAAAGACAAAAAAACAAAGAAATGAACATAGATATGGAGGATGATAATGATGGTCTAATGGCTTCTAACCTTAAAGTTGTTGGGGAGAAGGAGATTGGCAAAAATGGTGTTACACTCTATTTGAATTAGTGGAAATCAGTTGAAGATGGAGAAAAGCTATAGAAAGATTGAAAATTTAATGTTTAGGTGATTTGAAAAGGTGATGAAATGGGCTGGAAGTGGTAGAATTAAATGGATAAATAATCCCACTTTTTTTTCTCTCCAAAGTTGAGGAGAAATTGGTGGGGGATGGGAAAAAAAACTCATAGGTTACAAAAATTCTCTTAACTAAACCTAAATCATGTTTAAACTTCCAAGCATTTTAGTCAAATCATCATTTTCTTTTAATTCATTTTCTTCTATTTCTACTCCTAAATCCAACCATAAATAAAATATATATATTCCTCTTGATTTCCTTTCTTCTCTTTTGCTTTCCACTACATTAGTGTTGTTTTCTAAGATGCTAAGATGAAGGACTTGGGGTTAGGGTTTTGGCAACTTGCTAAAGAAGACTTGGGTGGTTCACTTAAATATACAAGAGGAACAAAGGTAAAAGAGTCGAACTGGTTGAATCAAGGTGAATAAATATACAAAAATATTGTTGTTGCATGCCTTAATCATATTCTACCAGATATTTTGCATGATTTATAATATTCTTTAATCTTATTAAAAATCCTATAAAAGACCAATTGTCAAACTAAAACATCCCTAATTTTCTATTTAAACGATAATAGTAATAGTAAAAATATGTATTGATAATATTTAGTTTAATATTAAATATCAAATTATTTATATGTGATTAAAATTTACTAAGAAAAAAAAACAATATGTGCATGAATTTAAATTAAATATGAGAATAATTAAATGAATTAGGAATTTAACCAAGTAACCATAATATAAATCATAGAGGTATTTAACTAAGGGTATTATTGTCTTCATCCTACCCAAATGTATACTATATGTTTGTGAACCCTCCTAACCACACATGCACAAGGCAAATTTCTCTCTCCTTTCTCATTCTCCATATTTAAGAAAAACTCAAAACCCTCCATCTCAAACTTTTCTCACAAGTCACCATCGCCAAAACTTCTTCCACAAGCTATTCTCTCTCTACCAATCTTCTTCTACAAGTTTCTTTTCTCTCTTTAGAACTCAAATCTAAAACCTATATCTATAAGGAAAAACAAAAATTTATGAACAAGAGAGGTTGGGAAGGGGGTTGATGCTTCCACACCTACATGCCTAGAGTAGAGATAATAGTAGTTAAGTTCTTATATACTTTTTACTTTTAGGTACGTAAGCAATTCTAACTTCAATCTATATTATTGTGATAATATGGTTCTGTGTACTTATAATTGTAGGTGTAGATCAATAATTTCATGATGAAAGACAGTTCACATGGTGATTCATGTATGAAGAAATAAGGCTAAGAGTTAAAGAAACCAATGAATAATTGATGTTTTGATTAATTTATTGATGTTGTAATTACATAAAATTTAAAGTGCTAGAAATAGCCTAAATAGGATTAAAAGACAAAATACAAAAACAAAGCAAAAATTGTAATTTTTGAATGGCTATAGTAGGAGTTCAAAGAAGTGAACCAATCGGTTATTGAGCTCCTTTCATCATGAATGTGTATCGGCCAAATAGATTGAGGAGTGTACTATACATAGGTGAACCAAGCCAAAAGAGAACCAGTTTGAATTGACCTTAAATTAGGTTGAACTAGTCGGTCGTCAGTGTTGTTTCCCTTGTTTTAGCCTAGTTTCAATATAATTCAAAATAAAACCATGTTAAATCAATCCAAATGAATTGAAAACCTAGAAATATGTAAAAAAAAAAAAAAAAAAAAAAAGTTTACATAAAATTTTGGTGTTAAGAACCGATCTAAATTAATTGAGTCACGCACTAAACAAAACTTGTAATGAATTGTTAGAAATAAATAAAATATAAATTTAATTAAATATATATGAATTAAATGAAAGTAATATAGTTTCTTATTACAATAAAATTTTAAGTTGAATAATTAAATAATTTGATATAATGAATTAATTAGTAATAAATAGGTAAAAATAATGGGTTATAATGTAAGTGTAAACCTTTTAGCCAAAAAAAAATGTAAGTGTAGACCTACTAGGGAATTTGTTTAGATTTTGGCATACTTTTAGGTATAATTGGATTATTTATAATATAATTGGATTAACTTAAATTAAAATGAGCTCTTTAATTAACCAAAGTCTAGTAGCTTAATAACAAGTCATTTATTTAAAGTATCACGTAATAGGCCTAGTTATAATAAGCTTAATATTTAGACCAAGTTTACCATGGAATTTAATGTATAATTAATATTCTTAGTGTCAAATTTATATTTTTGAACTAAATATAAATTTTTGGTTTAACACTTAAAAAGGAAGTAAATAAAACTTAAACAAAAATGTCTTATATATGTACATATATATATATGTATATATAACTTCAATTTGATTAGTTAAGCAATCAATTGTTGATTTGTAAGTAAATGAATAATCTAAATCTTATGTGAAATAATTTTTTTTTTATACAGATTCCTACTCTCGAGTTTGTCTATCATATTATTTGGAGCAAGATACCTCTTGGTGCTTATGCACGCAGTGATTTACGTGATGGTTGCGAGGATTGGTATTCGAAAATGAATTAATACTTAAATATGGCTTAATAAATATTTGTTGAGTCTATGTGGTCATGTTTTAGACCTAGTTCTAAATAGTCCCACTTTGTTTTTTTCATGAGTCCATTTCCTCCTTATAGTTAAACATAAGGTTACTAAAGGACAAAGTTATTTTAAAGGGACATGACTTGAATGAGCTTATTTCTTAGGATCAATTTTGTGTCTACAACTTGTGCATTAGGACTCGGAAGGTTAGACTAGGCTGCACGAGTGGCGATTGCATCAGTGGAGTTGGCCAGGGGAATTCGAGTTGATATCTAAACCTATTATTCTAATGGACTATCCCATTATCTTGTCTGATTCTAGTCAAACTGAGTTAGACTGGTTAGGTTGCCTCAGGTTTGACTACCTCTCAAGCAAGCTTCCATAAAGATGCTCTTTGTAACTCATGTGAGGAGCTTGATAGTAGAGAATTGATTAGACATAGGGACGATTTTGAAATTGAACCAAAACTGGTGCACTTTGTAACTCATGTAAAGAGCTTGATAACGAAGACTTGATAGACATAAGCATGATTCTGGAATTGAATTGAACCAAAACTGCTAATTCTGGTTCTTAAAATTAAGGAATCGAAATCGTCTTCCTCATTTCCAGTCCGGTTCTGTGGAATCACTGGTTCTCGGTTCTAGTTTTAGAACCACAAAACCTCCTTTTTTTAAGTAAAAATTAAAAAATAAACAAATGAATTTTAGTTTTTAATAAAATAAATCTTAAACTCAAAATAATTATTAGGTTTAAAAGTGTTAAATTATTTAATCAGATTTGTTTAGAATGCGCATTTATTTACATACAAACGTATCCAATATCAATTGTAGTTGGTAATATGAGATTGCAAAATACTCTAGATTATAAAAAGAAAATTATAATACAAAAAATAGTCTCATGTTATTAAGAAAATGAATTTTTCTTTTAGGAGAAATCTATATAAACTAAATTATATATGGTTTCAAGTTATATTCATTTGTGTTGTTGATAATAGCATATTAAATATCGTGGATAAGTAATAAATTTTACTATTTATATAAAATAATTTAAATATTAATAATTATGTATTTAATAGTATTTTTTAATTTTTTCTCTAATTTTTTAATAAAATCGAATAGAACCACCTGGTTATAGATCGAAGAATCACCTAGAAACCGAAAAACCAATGGTTCCTTAGCTAGTTTTGAAACCAGCCAATCGGTCCGGTTCGTGTTTTGAAATCGCGATGACGTTTCCAATTTGGTTCCCAGATTGGAATCGAACCGTATCTATTAAAGATACACATAGGATTATTACATTTTTTTGGGGGGGGGAGGGGGGGGGCGGCGCAGTCTTTTCCTTTATAGAGTCGATATTAGATTTATTTGTCCATTTTTTTAATCATAGTAACTTATCATAAATCCAACAAGTGGAACATATAATATTATAAATAATATTTATTAAATTCTTGATAAAATAAAATAAAAAACAATTTGTTAATGGGTGCTAAATACTTACTAGAATACCACATATCTAAAAAGAACTATTTTAAATTTGTGTAATAATTTATGATAATCATCTATATTTACAAGATATTTCTTTCATTGAAAATGTAAAAGTAAAATAAACATATGATAAAATGCTTTATGTATATAAGTAAAAAATGTTCACTAAATGGTTTCTAAATATATTAATATATATAAGTTAATCTCTTAAAAATTTATTTTGAGAAATTGCTTTTTTTAAGTATATGAGACATGATTAACAACTTAAAAATTCAAATAATTTATAGTAAGTCAACCTATAAAATTATTGAAATATTAAGTAATAAACACCATATGAAATTTTGAAGAAGCAAGACCCCTTTGCCTCTAAGATAAATCCATTATATAATAAATATTCAGTTAGTAGATTCCCTTTTATATCCTAAACAATTATTAATTAGTAAAAAGTATTTGGTAAATTATCAGTAATTAGATTTTCTTTCTCTTATCCTAAAAAATTATTAATTACTAAAAAGGTACTTAAAGAGCAAATACATCAAGAACTATAATCTATCATGAGTACAAGAAAAACAATTAAATCATGAAAAAAGAAAATCCTATTATTGTTGGCATTGTTTCGTTATAGGTATGATATTTGGTTTAATAATTTTAAATTTTGAAACAATGCATCAATGGAATCTTACAAACCCTTTTTTTCTCTTTTATTAGTATTTATAAAGTTTTCACTATTGATATAATATAATTAATTAACATAATAAACATTTTAATAAAAAATAGAACAAGTGTTTAAAGAAATTTAAATATAATTTACATATTTCAAAAATTCCAAATGTAAAACTAAGATGGTGGAAATTTGAACAAGAATGTAAAAAAAAAAAAAAAATTTAAATAATTAAAAAGCCTTTAAAAGATTAAAAAAATATTAATTAAAAGACAAAGCTTTTACTTTTTAGTGCAAACAATCCAGCAGAGAGTGAAAAAAGGATAAAGGAAAACAGCAAAAATGAGAAAGTTAAAGAGCCAAACCTCTAGCTTGTGCTATATAAAACAGACCCCTTAACCACTATCCTACACCAAAACATCAATCATGTTTTCTCCAAAATTAATATATGATATTTCTACATATTAATATATACACACACACAATTTCCCAACTGGGAATATCACATTATGTGTTCGCATCATAACAAATAAATATAGGCATATCTGCAATCTGTAATGGCCCATGTGCCAAACACCACTTGCTTTTGTGCCATTTACATACAGATGCATCTACATTGAGACCTTGTAATTTATGGGTCTGTTTGTTTAGCTTTTTTGGATAAATATAAATATTTTTTTACATTTTTTTTAATAAATTATTTATCAAGAAATAGATATAGATAAAAAAAAAAAGTTGAGAATTCTCATCAAAAAATTAAATAGATCAAATATAGATAAAATATATATGCAAATTGAACATATATACATATATCATTTAAAAAAGATACAAATACAAATGAAAAACAGATCATCCAAACAAGCTCCAAGAGAGAATATACAAGTATCATCATCTTACTCATTTGGAAAAAGCAAAGAAAAAAACACAAAAACAACTCTACTCCACAAATTATGAGTCACACATCAACATTCAGACCCCAATTATTTGGGATTTTAATTACATTCTGTATGATTTTGCCTTGCAAATCTCCAGACAACCGGAAGAACATCAAGACTAGAGTTTGACCTCTATTCCTTTACCAAACGCTATTCCATCTTTAAAAAATTTTTTGCATTTGCACAACATTTTAAGAGCTTCCATAATTCTATTGGTGATACCATCCTACTACTAACCAAACCGTTAAAATAAATATAATAAATAAAATATTAAAATATTAAATATAGTAAAATCTGTTAAATGATGGCAGGATCGATCTAAGCATATAATTTTCCCCACGTTCCCCCACATTTCCCCCACATGGGCTGAATAATGCAATGATGAATGAAATAATGTGAATAGGCCTTGGTAAAATCTTATAATATAAAAAAAGATCGATGGCCCCACACAAAAAAAAAAAAAAAAAAAAAGAATATCTACAGCACCGAGAAATTTAGATACCCCAATTACGGCATGGTAAAGCTTCACACCCAATTTGATAGAAAGTAATCTTTCTATTCTTCAATTTCTTTATATTTTAAACCTAACAAGAAAATATACTTATAGAAGTATGATTAACTATAAGCCCTAGGACCTAGATTCAATATAATGGTTAAACCACAATTTAGGAAGAGTACTTGTCAAAATACCACCTAAGGCTAAGTAAAACACATGTTTCAGTATTTTTTTTTTTTTTAAATCACTGAACTAGATTTAAAGGACCTGGAATGGGATATTTATGCAAATAAATCAAAAATAAAATGCTTTATATTTTTAGTGGGGCATTTAAGTATATAGACTAATTTTAAATTAAATATTTTAAATAACTCATTTGAGTTGGCTCCAAAGGAGAGGGAAATGCTTCTTTTTGTACATTCTAATAATGTGATTAGAGTCCTTTGTTTAAAATTTTGTTTTGTTTTTTGTAATATGTTTGTTTTTTTTTTTTTTCGATGGATCACAAGTTTATTATAACATTGCCATATAAGATCATTTCAACTTGCTAATATAGAAATCAAACTTAGTATCTCAAATATAAGGACATGGACCAAATGCCACTAGGTTATAACGCTATTGATTATATATATATGTATGTATGTATGTATGTATGTTTGCTAGATTAAATTCTCTCCCAGGATATGCTATGGTGCAAACAAGATACAGTGCAGCTGCTGATGTTGCGGTTTTGTAACTGCATGTTTTTTAAATAAAGTAGTTGATTATTGCAAAGGGGAAAAAAACCAAAGAACTCGGTTGAGATCTATATATTTACATTATCATAATTTGTGAGTCCTTTCTAGATAATCATAAACATTATATCATATTAAGTTTCAAAATTGGGATTTATTATTAATACAATAACAAATATATAATATATTTCAATGACTTACTTATAATATAAAAGATTTAGTTATATTTTGATTAAAAAGGGCTTAAATAATCCAAATGAAACATAGAAGACTTGATTGATTTTCGGACAAAAAATAAAAACTTCTTGGGTAGTTTTTGACGATTTAGAACAATACAAATTATTATGATTGCTGTGGGAATTGAGAGTCTGTGGCTGTAGACAATGGTCATAAGCAATGTATTAATGTCTGTGAAATCAACACCTGATGTAACTCATAAGATCGACAATCAGATCTCCATGAACAGAGAGAGATCGAAGAGGAAGTTTTGTATAGAGAAAATAGAAAAATATTATTTGTTATTTTGTTCTGTTACAAAAGTAAGATAAGTGTATTTGTATAATGCTATGTACAACCTAACAAAGTTATGTACAGCTGTCAAAATAATATTGGTCCTCAACTAATTAAAATGAATCTTACTCTATAAAATAAATATGTATCTCCCACATTCCCCCCTCAAGATGGTGTCGTAGAAAGGCGCAGCTTGCTTCGTGCATACAGAAGTTGAGCTTCAGAAACTCCTTTAGTGAGAAAATCAGCGAGCTAAAACTTGGAAGGGTCAAAAGAAGTGGATAAGAATCCCGCAGCAAGCTGATCTAGAACAAAATGGGCATCAATAGCTATATGTTTGGTACAACTATGATAACAAGGATGCTCAGCCAAGAGATTAGCAGATTTGTTATCACAATAAAGTGTGATCGAAGCTGAACAGAAACACCTAAGTTTGAAGAATATAAGACAGCCAAAGAAGTTCCTTAGAAGCAAAACTCATGCTTCTATACTCTGCTTCAGTAGAAGAAGTAGCTCCAGTAGGTTGTTTTTTAGTCTTCCAAGACACCAAAGATTCGCCAAGAAGCACACAATAACCAAGATTGATTCCCTATCAGCAACACATGCTCCCCAATCCGAATCAGAATAACAAACCAAATCAAGAGTGCTTGAACTAGGATAAAATAAACCAAGATCAACGGTACCCTTGAGGTAACGCAAAACTTGAAAAACTGCATGTAAATGAGAATCACAAGGATTTGCCGAGAATTGACTCAAAAAATGAATAGAGAAAAATATATCAGGCCGTGTATGAGTGAGGTAAAGCAACTTGCCAACAAGATGACGATATAAAGAAAGATCTTTAAGAGGAGATCCTGGTGCAGTATAGAACGAAGTAGCAGAGGGTAAAGGAATTCGAGTTAGTTTAGCTGCAGTTAGACTTGTTTCCACAAGCAAATCAGTAACAAATTTCCATTGATTAAGTGCAATACCTGTTCTATCCGATAAGCTCAAAATCAAGGAAATATCGAGCCAATCCCAAGATCTTTAATGGTAAACTCTGAATGCAACTGACATTTCAAATTAGAAATCCCTGCTTCATCATCACCAGATAACAACATATCAACAACATACAACAATACCACTAAGAACCCATTATTAGTATGACGTGTGAACAAAGACTGATCATAAGAAGATTGAGAAGACCCTTTGCGAATAAGAAATCGAGATATTTCTAAATTCCACTGTCCTGATGCTTGTTTAAGGCCATACAAGGACCTTATAAGTTTGCGAACTTGACCATTTTCAGCCTTAGAATACCCTAGAGGTGGCGCCATATATATTTCCTCATCTAATGAACCATGAAGAAATGCATTATTTACATCAACTTCATTTAAATTCCAATGCTTAACAAAAGCCACTGCCAACAAGAGACGCACAGTACCCAAATTTGCAACTGGTGAAAAAGTAAATGATAATCTTTACCAGCTACTTGGGTATACCCTTTGGCCACCAAACGAGCTTTATAATGAGCAATACTACCATCGGTATTGTATTTAATTTTGTAAACCCAGTGACAACCAATTGCCTTTTTACCCAGAGGCAAAGTAGTCAAAATCCAAGTGTTATTAGATTCTAAGGCATCCAACTCACTACGCATAGGATCTATCCAATATGCATCATTAGAAGCTTCAGAATATGAATGTGGTTCTTTAGTTATTAACACATTAACAAGAAAAGCAACATATTCTTGAGGATAAGAAATAAAATGTTTGGAATCAAATAAGGATATTTAGGTTATGTAGTAAAAAAGAAACAGTAGGCATAGCGGAAACATGATTAATTGTATGAATGAAATCATTCAACCATGTAGGAACTCTCCTAAATCTAGCCGAATGACGTAATAGAGAATCTGAATCAGAAGATGAGCAAAGACAAAAAGATCACCAGAAGAATCAGGACGAATGGAATCTGTATTAGTATTGGAGGAAAGAAGGATCAACAGTACTTGAAGACATGTTTGGACTATATTCAAAGAAATGAAATCTGAACAAGTAGAAGTAACACACGAGAAAGAAGGAACAAAGGAAATGAGCATACATCATAGTTATTTTTTAAAGAAAACACATCTTCCACAAAAAAACATCTCTACTCTCATACAACTTCTTGGCAACTAAATCATAAACCCGATATCCTTTATGTCTAGCTGCATAACCCAAGAAAACACACTTCAAGCCTTGTACATCAAATTTTTCAAGGTGTGGTTGAATATTAGAGCATAACATAAGCACCCAAACACTCTCGAAGAAGTTATAATACGATGATTTCCCAAAAAGTACCTCAAAAGGTGTTTTCCATTGAAGATTTGCCACCGGCATTCTATTAATCAAATATGTGGAAGTTAACACACAATCTACCCAAAATTCTTTGGGCAAACCAGCTTCTAAACGTAAAGCACGAGCATCCAACAAATGTCTATGCTTACGTTCTACTCTACAATTTTGTTGTGATGTGTAGAGTAAAGACCTTTGATGTAAAATTCCAAATATAAGAAACAATTCCTAATACTGTGAGGATAAAAACTCCATCCCATTATCACTCCGAACCACTTTAGGATACACTTCAAAATGATTTTTTAAGATAAGCAAAGAAAGTAGGCAACACATTACTTACTTGGGACTTATATTTGAGCAAATAAGTCCAAGTTCCTCAAGAATGATCATCTACAATAGTCAAGAAATATCTCTCTCCCATTCGTGTCTCAACATGATAGGGTCCCCATAAATCCATATGCAACAATCCAAACAAAATACTTAAAGTATGTTCATTTCTAGGAAAGGACAAACGATGGCATTTTGCCAAAGAACAAATGTCACAATGAAAATCCTTGAAAGTAATATGTTTACAACAAGGCAAATGCTCAAGTTTGGATATAGATGTATGTCCCAAACAAGCATGAAACAAAGATAGAGACAAGTGTTTTGATGAACCTAACTTTATAAAATAAAGAAGAAAAAGAAGATAAGACATTTGACTTATTAACATGGCTGAAAGTAGACTTCAGTACATACAACCCATGCTGAACTGAAGCACTTGCAATGCATTTATTAATTTTCGGGTCCTGAAAAGAACACAAATTGCGATCAATGACCACAATTAAAGATGTCTCTCTTAACAATTTTGTATTGAAAGCAAATTATGCTTGAAATCTGGTACATATAGGACATTAAACAAGGTCAAATGATCCGTGACCTGAATCTGACCTACTTCATTAACTGTTTTAGTGGTTCCATTAGGTAGATGTATGAACATTGGATGAGGGAGTTGTGTTTTGTGTGTAAACAAAGAGGGATAAGGGGACATATGATCACTTGCTCCTGTGTCGATAATCTAAGAATCAAAATCACTTTCTAAAGCTACTAGATTAACAAAGGAGTGTGCCATACCTGTAAAACTAATAGCAGAGTCTTTATTTACCCCTTTTCTAGTTTCTTGTTGTTCTTGCATCAGCTTCAAGACTTGAGAACAAACTATTTGCACCAAATTTGAATCCATGTCTGTTTGTGAACTGCAAAAATCCAATGGAGTTCACATTGAAGACACTGCATCATATGTTTTCATAGAGCCAATGTAGCCATATTAGAACGAACACCAGATTTCTTCACTTTCTTTCCCTTATACTAATCTGGAAATCCTATTATTTCAAAACAAGAATCAATCGAATGTCCTTCCATATTACAATGTCTACAACGAATTTTATTCCTCCTATAATCCTTCTTCACTGAAGAAATATCTAAAACCAAGCTTCCTCCTACATTTCTAGCAGCAACCAAAGCAGAAGAATTTGAGTCTCTACTCATCATAAGAGAGACTTCCTTTTGTTTTTCTATTTGCAACACGAGATAAAAGGCTCGAGTGACATTAGGCAATGGATTTACCGACAAAATCTGATTACGAATAGCCTCATATACATCCGCAAGTCCTATTAAAAACTGCATCAACTTCGACTGTGACTCATACTCTACCAAACATTCTTGTAATCCACATGTACAATAAGGAAAACGACCACACATGCATGAAGGATACGGATTTAAAGCATGTAGTTCTCATCCCAACTTCTCTTCAACTTATTATAATAGACTATAACTAACTGATTCCCTTGCCTAATATTTGCAATTTCATGTTGAAGTTGAAATATAAGTGGACCATTTGCATGACCAAACTGTTCATTGATCTCTTTCCATAATTATTTAGCAGAATGCGCATAAAGAAAACTTTGAGATAGATCGGGTATCATAAAATTCAATAACCAAGACCTCACCATGTTGTCATTTGAAGACCACTTAACAAATTCATTAGATGTTTCCTCAAGCTTAGAAACAGTACTATCAAGAAAACCTAATTTCATTTTAGCCCCTAAAGCCATACGAACAGAACGACTCCATGTCATAAAGTTCGAACCATTGAAAATTATGTTTCCTAACACCATTGAAGGATTATCTGATGATGACAGATATAAAAGATCCAAATGTGACGAAGTAGCCATTAAATTGAACAGAGAATAGAAACCCTAACCGAAACTCAAACGACACTTATCACGAACAAAGAAGAAGAAGAAGTAGTAAAATTTGTTACCAGATGCGATTTCTTCACTCTGATACCATGTGAAATCAGCACCTGATGTAACTCACAAGATCGACAATCAGATCTCCATGAATAGAGAGAGAACGAAGAGGAAGTTTTGTATAGAGAAAACAGAAAAATATTATTTGTTATTCTGTTATGTTACAAAAGTAAGATAAGCGTATTTGTATAATGCTATATACAACCTAACAAAGTTATGCATAGCTGTCAAAATAATATTGGTCCACAACTAACTAAAAATGAATCTTGCTATATAAAATAAATTTGTATCTTCTCACAATGTCATTCACACATTTAAACATGAAAAAAAAATTTAACTGCCCATTCACTTTGATATAATTGTAATTCCGTTATAGTCTTATTCCTTACGAATAGCTATTACAGTGTTTAGTTCATTGAATAGTGATTTTATAATGAATTCCTATTACACAAAACATTGAATAGTCATTCTTTATTCAAACCTATGAATATCAATTCAATGTTAGAATTGTCTTTTTTTTTTTTTAAATACCATAATTTAAATAAAAAAATTAATAAAGAAAAATCTTATTACAGCTTTATTCCATTCAGAGAAGTAAACAAACCGTAAGCATCGTACATGTTCGGTGTTCAAATGTGACTTTTGGATGTATTACTTTCACATGGCTTCAAAAGAATAGAAACCATTTCCAAAAATTCTAAAGGGACATTTTGATTTGTAAGTAATGAAAAAAAGATTTCTAGTCATCAATGAATTTACAAAGTATTTTCTGAAACAAACAAAGCATAGTAAAATTTGACTTTAACCTTAAGCTTCCTTGTCATGTCATAGTATTTCTTCTCCATAAACCTTCCTTCCCATTTCATGATAATTCATGCATATATTGATTTGATATTATTATGATATCAATTTTTTAAATTGAATAGATATTAAATCGATACAAATATAATATCGATAAAAAATTAATAATTTTACATAAATTGATCAAATTAAATCAATATTGAATCCATACTGATTCGATTTTGTTAAATTACCGATACAAATTAGATAAAAATAAACATCCAAATCCAAACATGTATTCTGCATCGTACTCTACAAATTAAATGCTCCTGAGTATGTAATGTATGTTCCTGTTTAAGTTAGGCCAGCCCCGTAAAATCTGCACATTGTGTTCATACGTCGCGGTCTTATATGCATAGAGAGATGAAGACCGGTTTTACGCATTAATTTACGCCTCAACGCCCTGCCTTGCGTCCATTACAGTCCAAATTCTTGCTTTTGCCCATCACATGGCCTCATAAAGATTATAATTACTTGGCTTTTCGAGAAAAATCCATCTAATTTCACTTTTTTTCCTTTACTCCATTAGGTTACACAGAAAATTATATGATTAATCATTCTTTAATGTAAAAAAATTATAGAAAAATCCAGTTCCTAGGATATTATATTTATACACACACAAAAAGAAAAAAAAAAAAGAAAGAAAAAATAGCATCACAATATCTTTCCTTCAATATCATATTAAATCAGCTTTAAGGGATAAGGAAAATAATAATAATATTTTAATAAAAATTATGAAAATGTTACTAAGGTAAAAATAATCACAAAAATGGATAAATTGAATTCATCTTACTCGTCTCTTCATGAGACGAGTATAAAACAACTTCAATAAACTCATTTTTATAATAAATAAATTTAATACAATCTAAACTCATCTTTTGAAGAAACAAGTTCAAATTGCCTAGTTTTAAGATTTTTTTGCCTTAATGGTATTTTTATAATTTTTTTAAAAGACTTATTTTTTTGTCCTTTTCCCTTGGTTTTAATAGGTCAATCCAACATCTAATTTCAAAATATCCTTAATATGCTTAATATAACAACATTTAATACAGATAAATCTAATAACATTGAATTCAACAAACTACTATAAACATATACAAATAGAAAGGATCCACATAATACCTCATTAGGAAAAGGAAAATTCTTTGGTAGAAACATTTTTCAAGGAAAACATAAGTGGAATTTTAGAAATTCGGGAATTTATCATAATTTTACTAGTTTTCAAGAATGCTGCAGTAATTTACCCACACGTTGGAAATCTCCAAAAGGCAGTCCATGTGATGAATCTTGGAAGTTTGCAACTTCAATCCAACCCACCTTTGACAAAGGTTGGTTCCTTATCTATGTTACTTAATTGATTCTGACAACTTGCTTGTATTTATAATATTATTTCAATGTTTTTGTTTGTTTATTTATTGTTTTAGTGGTTGTGATTTGGGAGATTTTCTTTGCCGATCATTATCCATGTTATAAAATATATTATAGTCTGTACCCACGTCTGAAAAAAGTGCTAGTTTGTCTTCTGGTGTTAACCGAATTCATAAGGCTAAGATTTCTGTGCCTTTTCCATTGATTTTGTGTTATTTATACGACACAACACATTCATTAGGATGCACGACATGTATAATAAAAGAAACATTACAATCTGTCGTGTTAGGAACATGTGTGTTTCTACTACCATGAGACTTGACTTTTCATATTGATCCTGTTGAATCAGCACGATTTTGGGATGATAATTCAACGATGAGCTGTGGATCCGTTAAAATTGATTCAAATGATGTGGCAGACAAGTTCAAACAACGAAAAAAGGATGAAACATGAAGCAAAAACACATATCAGTAGAAGTCATGTCGTTAACTTTGGGATTGAGAGTTATTTCCATTTTTCTTTTCAGTTATCAATAACGAGCATAATGCCGAAGAGGCTTTCACATGAGTGCCATTAAAGCTCCTGATCCTGGCCTACGTTATCAATGATATTAGTTGGCATGTGATTGGATCCACGTCATTTGGATCCCTCTTTGTTACGGAAGTTTTCCACGAATTTTAACTCCACTAACTTAGTTTTAATCCCTTAGGTTGAAAAATTCATCTTGTCACCCAATTCCATCCCCCATAAACCTATGCAACATCTCAAAATTCTATCATCTAGTTTATAAGTCTTTCCTAACCAAATCATTAAGATAGCATCTCCTTGGAGACAACATAATGATAGCTCTTGAGATCATTTGTTGGTTAATATTGAAAAAGGGAAAGTAAAGGAGATAGAGTGCATTGAAGATAGATATGATAAAAGTCTACGGCAGAGTAGTAGATATTTCTTCTTAAAGTTCTTCAAAGGACAACTTTAGTAATAGATGAGTTGAATGGATTCAGATTTATGTTATAAGCATAGGATTTAGCACAATATTAATGAAAAGAGTATTGGAGAAACATCTCTATCTAGGAGGCTGAGACAAGAAGAACCCATCTCTTCCTTCCACTTTGTCTTGTTGTTAATGATTTATTCCATTTTGTTAACTAAAATCTCCCGTTTACCAACCTTATAGAATTAGAATAAAGCCTTTTTGTACATATATTACTTAATTAGTTCTAGTAGATTACTCACACTTATTCTTTAAAGCATCAAAGGGAGACTCTGTTGGTCCCGAAAAGATAACCAAGAGGGGGGTGAATTGGTTATAAAAACTTGTTTTAAAAATAATTTCAAACAAAAATCCACACCACTTGATTATACTATAAAATGGCTTTAGATCTTTCTTGTAAATGTGAAAATCACAAATGAACACTTAAAAACAACACAACAGATCAAAACACAATGCTTAAGCACTCGGAAAATAAGTTTGAGTTCTAAATGTTTTCTCCTTGGAACTTTCTGAAATACCCTCTGACTAAAGAACAATAACTACACTACTCTCTGCTTCACTTTCTGACTCAAGAACACATGCAGCAAGTGAAATTAAATTTGCACGAAAATAAAAAGAGATGAGAGAAGAGATTGCAAATTCGATATATAGAGGTTCCGCCTTGAGCGTCAATCCTCTCTTCCAGCTCCAAGCCAGGGTCACCGGTAATCCACACCGGTTTTGTTCCACTAATCCAATCAATGAAAATCGTTACAAGAAGTTCACAATTCACTCAGCTTGATTCTCTCAAACAATCAAACTACTGAGCCTACTTGCAACTCACAATCACTCAAACAAAAAGTAATTCAAAATCTGAGGAAAACAATAACAATCCTCTATAGTGTTGCAACGAAGAAGATGAACAGTAACGAATACACAATTTCGCTCTTTTTCTTTTTCGAGATGTTATCCTCTATGTATGTTGTTGTTGTTGTTTCTGACTTGAAGCTCCTGGATTTTATTTGTTTCCTTCAACGTTCGAATTTGAATTTTCCAGATAAGCCTCAATTTCAAATTTCCGAGAAAGACGATATGATAAGCTCTGTTTCCATGTTTTTCGTTTGACAAAATCCCTTCAAGTTTATCTTCATAATCTGCCTTGCTTTTGAAATTAGAACATCTGATAAACTTCCATAAGATTAGGATAACCTCAAATCACTATAATCCTGCATAAAATTCTCAAACAAAAGAAATTCGAATCACTTTTCCATTGAACTCGTCTGCCACTGTTCATGCTTCATCTTCTTTTATTACCGCTCATCAGATTTATTGATTCTAATCTGATTTCAGACAAGCTCTATAATTTCTCGCTTGTGTCTTATCCTTTATTTATGTAATATATATTTCCTTCATTTTCTCTTATGCAATTCGTCCAAAATATTCAGAATAAGAAATAAACTTGAATTATCATGATTATATTTAAATCCATAAAATGAAAACCCTGTGGATATTGAACCAACTTATGTGGAACAAATTGAATATATTTCCCAAATACATCCAATCTTTGGAGCTAGGTCTTCAATGGATCGATTAAAACTTGTTTTTCTTCATAAAATGTTATATCACACTTTCTGACTTTTGCTTCTGATATACCTTCTGCAGGTTATATTGTACCTTCTGACTTTGCTTCTGATATACCTTCTGCCTTGGTTTAAGAACTTGTTTATAAGCAATGTACCTTCTGCCTAACTTTCTGAGTATTCTTCTGAGTTATGTAAAGAATTAATTTCTAAACTTCTTGATAAATTTTTTGACAAACACAACTCAAAATAATTGTTATTTCATTCTTTTTGTTATCATCAAAATCTATAATTGAGAAAAACCAATAGACTCTATGGTGCTCCTAGAAATTCTCCAATTGTATTACTCAACATCAAACCAAAGGAATTGTAATGACCCTAAATGGGAGTCTAGTGGGATTGCCTTAAAGCCATCACATGTTGATTGCAAAATTGTAGTTAAGTAGTCACTCATTGTAATTTACATGAATTTAATTATTATGAAAATAACTAATATGTCCTACCGAAAGATAGGACTAGGTAAACTTAAATCTTAGAGAAAAGATTAGCAACTTTTGAATGAAATCCTTATAGAAGAAATGGATGCCTTTAAGAAAGAATGATCAAGTTTTACATCTCATCTTTTAAACTAGGCTTAACCTATCAAATTCCTAATCATCTACCTATCTTACAGGACTTGATCTTTAATACACTCTTTCCTCGAATTAAGGCATTTTACTATTTTCAATGTATATATCCATCTATATATATATATATATATATTCCATTTCTTAATTGATTGAGAGTATGAATAATTCTTAGAAAGCTCTTGAATTTTATTCTCATGCGGTGTGAGACCTGTATTGGAACATAATACATAAAAACGTAGTAATAGTTGTAAAAACTTAACTTGAATGCATTTTCCTATTGTGGACATATCTTAGTCATATTAATTTTAGGTTTGTTTGGCTAGCTTTTTCTGACAAATACAAATACTTTTTTTAAACTTTTTTTTAATAAATTGTTTATTAAGAAATAGATATAGATAAAAAAAGATAAGCAATTCTCATGAAAAGATCAAATAAATTAAATATAGATAAAATATAAATACAAATTAGATATATTTATATATGTCATTTCGATATAGATACATATACATATACAGATAAAAATCAGACCATCCAAACAGACCCTTTGTTTGATGCTTATATATACTTAATCCAAAGCTCTTGATTCAGTATTTTAATGGTAGGTATAGTAATTAGTTTCATATAATAAGTGTATCCTATCATGATTTATAAAGTAATCCTGATAATGATTCACTTTAGTAGATAATTTAGTTTAATTATAATTTACTTCAATTCAGTCACTTTAGTCGCTTCATTAACTATACTGAACATGATTAATATTAGAATCACTAACTAGCTATTAGCTTAAGTATAATACATTCTTCTGTTCATATAAATGGTTGAATATGATATCTACGACACCCATCCATCCATTTCTTCAATTCCTCATTTCCAACTAGTAATTATCATATTTGGCCCAAGGAAGAAGCTAGTAATCAACATATCAATGATAACACTAACATGGTGTTAAAAGAAATAATGTCTTATAGCAACAAAATAATTTTCCTCTTACATATAACCAATAAACGATATAATAAACTAAAACAATAATGAACATCATAATATATCATGGAAAACCCCACTAAAGTAAATATAATGATCCCTTAATAAAGCCTAGTAGGAATTACATGAAGTTGTCATACCATGTGTGCAACCGTTACGTAATAATTGTCTTATGTGTCACAAATCATAAGACTATTTAATTTTAATTTCTATTGCTCAGTATGATACATAAATGTTGGAAAATGAAATTAACTATGGAATCTCAATTCCACAAATCAATAGGATATATAGCAGAGAATCAATATCCCCAACCAAACAGTAATAGATAGCTTACACAAAGCCTAATTTACAAAGGAAATCATATTTATAATAGAGTCCTTGTAGTTAGGCTTTATATTTCCAGCTTAGCTTTTCAAATGTCTATGATAAATACGTTAAAGATGAGATGACTCTCGTTCACACCAATCTTATCCCTTCCCACTTTTAAAAGAATTATCTGTAAAACTATCCATTGCTTGGCAGGTGATTTAAAATCACGACTTAGTAAGATAGGAGTGTCATTTCCTCATTACTATTCAACAAGAAAAAACAAGCACGTTATCAAACGTATGCTACGCATGAACAACCATATGCAATGCATGTATCACATGCTGTCTTCTAGTAACCGACGTGAAGTATAAGATTTAACCCCCTCTTGACCTAGAATTTAAGGAATGCTTAGTTTCATCATATTCAAGCTTAAATCACTTACATCGCAAGCCTCAAAATAACTTAAATGCAACCCTTCCCTAGGATATCTTAAATGCAGTCCCGGGTACGATTGTCTAAATAATTCTCTTACCTCATAGAGACCTTAAATGTAGTTCAGAGAAGGCTTAGGATACCTTAAATGCAGTCCTAAGCTAAGATTTCTTTAGACTTACAATAGGACCTAAGACAATGGTCCCACATTGCTTTGCAGTCTGCAACCTCCCTTGATCTATTAATTTATTCTAGGAAACTGGAACTTAAACTTAACTCATTAATTTCTTAATTGAAGGGGATACCATAGCTTAAACATAGTTCCTATCATTCCATCAATGAGTAATGCATTTTCATGCAATACATGTCTAGTTTTAATTATAACTCAATAACGGTTAATAGATTTAGAGCGATCATTCAATATACATATCAATTCAAATAAGATAATGTAAGGAAACACACTCACAAATAAAAACACATTCATGCAATCAATTATCATATATCAATCACATTGATAATTATTTTCCCTTTTAGGAGTATTATATGAGGTTTTCTACATTATCACTTTCCACTAGCACATTCTAGTAGGTTTGTGTTTGGGATTTATTTAAATTTCTACAATTGTGTAAAATAATGTTTAATAAACAAATCTAATTACATTTAATATGATTTGATAAAATATGGGTAGTGGATTTAGGAGGCCTGGGAATTTGACAGACTAAATGACTTGCTACTATAAGCTTGAAAACTACAATAAATTTATGTTAATTCTAGACCTTAATCTAGCTAGAACTTCTTAAAACTTAAAGCATAAAAGTTGTAGTCTCTTCCTTAGCTATAAATAGCATCTTAAATCACCTCAATTAGAGTTTATATGTGAAAGATATGCCCAAATACGAAATAGTGTCAAGCTGGTTAGGGTTTAGCATGTGGACACTAGCAATGTCTGAAAGTGTTTGTGAAATACCACAAGCCCTCACCTAATTAATTTAGAGATGGTTTAATTGAATCATATAATAGATAGTTAATTTTGAACATAGTTAGGTAGTTTAAATAAATAAAATAAGTAGACAATAGAGAAAGAGATAGACAATTTGATATAATTAAATTAGTAAATAGGTTAAATTGAGATTTGAGATTTAAAATATTCTTTTAAATCCTCCATATGTCTTAATGACTTTTTTTTATGAATCAAACTTTTAATTTTCTTTAAATGCTTCATTGAGACTCATTTTCTTTTGATTTTACTTCTTAAATATCAAAACAAATATTTTAAATGTTTTGAAAACTCCTAAACCCTTAAATTTTAGTTAACTTTCATTTTGTAAAGTCTTTATAAATTTTTTAAATCAATTACTTGTATAAAAATATCAGTTTTAGACCTAAATCCAAATTAAATATCTGATTTTTGATAAATTAAACTTTTAAATTGTGTCTTTATATCAAGTTATAAATTTTCAATATATATGTTTTTAAATTATTATTTAATTAGTTTTGATATTAAAGATAATAAGATAATTGTCATAAAGGATTAAATTTAATACTCTATTCCAAAAATATCTTTAGAAACCTAATACTTTTCTTTTATTTTTATTTTTTTCCCCTTGTTGCCTCTTACTTTTCCCTTTCATTTCTCTCTCTTTCTTTCTTATTCACTTTCTTTCTTCTTCTTCTCTTCTTCTTTCAAAAGAAAAATCAACCCCAAGATCTCAAATTTAAGGAGACTAGAATAAAAATCTATATTTGGAAAGAGGATAAGAAGTAAGAATCATGCTAGGAGAAGCTTCAAGAACTTAAGAGGATAGTGATAACAAAAATCAAGAAGTTGGATTATCTCCAAATATAAGTTTTGTTATTCTTCTTTGTTTTTATTGTTGTTTACATGTGTGTGTGATGAGTTGATACTAGATTTAAGTTGGGTTTGTGATGAAATTTATGAATGATAAATATATATGGTTTACGCATTATTGGAGAAGATGATGAATAGTGGATATGGGGTTTGATGGAATGGTTTGGAAGTATTTGATGTTGTTGAATGAGTATAGAAGTTTTAAAAGTATGAAAACTAGCTCATATGATGTTTAGATGATGTTTTGATTGAAGTGTGATGTTGTAAGTTGATAAAAGTAAGGTAAAAAGATAAGGAAAATACATAGCTGGGATCCCTTGTTCGTAACAGGCGTGATACGGGCCGTGATATCCTCGGAATAAGAATTTTCAAATGAAACAAGCCAGATCACGACCGTGACGAAGGGAGTTATCTCCTTGGATCAAAATTTTTCAGCACGACACTATTTGTAATTTAATCATAACTTTTTCATCCAAAATCGAATTAAGGAGATTTAAAATGATTTGGAAAGCTTAAAAAGTTATCCACAACTTTCATGTTTTAAATTATTGCAAATTATTAAAGTATCATGGCTTAAATTTTTGATTGATTCTAGCTGCTATGTATTTCAAATAAAGTTAAACACTTGTGTTTGCTTGTTAAATGTGTATAGTTAAGTATAAAATGAACTTAGCTAATAAACCTACGTTCAACTTGACTAAATGGACTTAAATGAATTATATTGATTAAGTTTAATCAACTTTGCTAAGATTAAGTTAATATAAATCTTAGATATAAAATTAATTTAGTTAATCAATCTTAGTCTAACTTGATTAAATAGACTTTAGTAAGCTAAAATGAATTAGATCGATTAAGTTTGATCACTGTGGCTTAGTAATAGAATTAGATGATTAATTATAATCAATTTGGTTAGGATTAAGTTAAAATGGGTTTAATGGCTAATAATTATATTAGAATGATATGTTAGGATAAACCAAGAATTATATGGGGAATATGTTGTTTCAAATGTGTGTTTGTTTGGGAAATGAATGTTTTTGAATATGAATGCTTTGTTGATATTTTTATAATAAGAGACTATAAACATAGAAAAAAGAAATACTTTGACAAACAAAAGAGAATTGTCCGTAATTTCGTGGGGCGATCTTCGCAGTCATAGCAGGGTTCCTATTTAGTGTCTGATCAAATAAGGTTTTAATAAAAGTTTGAGATAAGTGGATAATTAATTCAACTTCTTATATAAGTTTAATTCTTGAATTTACAGATATGGATACCTGATTTATCTTTTGAGATGGATTCCGAAACACTCTTTAAGTCTCTATTTGGATTTCATATAAAGGTACACAGTAACTTGCGTGTTAGATGTTAGGATAGGCATACTAAAATGAATTAAAAACTTAAAGAAGACCATTATAAATGAGTGTTGCTTGTGCTTGTACTGTTGAATCCCTTCCAGGAAGCGGCAACTCTGTCATGATGCAATGGTATGGTAGTTAGGCGTTCAGATGTCATGATGTAATGACAAATATATCATAATGCAATGGTTGATTTATATATAACTCAGGGATAGCTAATGAGGCGAATGGTATTGGCGTGACGTCTACTTAGGCTCATAATAAAGTAACATATTTTAGTTCACGTTTATGAGGCCGGTTGAACTAACTAATGTTATGGACTGGGATAAGTGGTGTGTATGATGGCAGTGAACCCTAGATAAGGTTATTTTCTCTTTCTCGGTTAGGTATAAGAGATATAGGTACTATTACTCAAGACCCCCAGATTCCCTTGAATTGTTCCGAAGTATGAGTGCTCCACTGTTGTTTGATTTACTTTAATATAAAATAATAACTTGTTGTTGCTGCATTACATTGTATTTAGCTAAGCTTGTGTATAACTCCATGTGTGCTTGTGTTACTGTGTACCAGGCTTCGGCTTATTATTATTGTTGTTATTCTTTTTCTACGTATTTTATTGAATTGATGAGGATGAATGACTAATGATGATAAGTTGGTGATGATAATGAGATGATGACGATGATGTTTTTGTTGTTGACAATAATGGATTCAGGTTATGGGTGATCCTAGAGATTTGAGAAGAGAAGTGAAGTAACTTAGGATCGTTGATTTCTTTTGTATTTGTTTTTATTTTGTTTTAAGAGGTTGATTTATATTTTAAGTTTTTAATATTCTTTTAAGAACTTAGTTGAGAAGCTCACATGTTTTGTAATAACTTTAAAGGCTTTGTTTTTGGGAAAGTTGATCTACTCTTGAAAGTAGATTATAAATGTTTTTGTAAAGTTTTGTTTCTTAGAAAGTTGATCTGCTCTAGTGGGAGTAGAGATTTATAAATTGTTTTTATAAAATTTAATTCACCGCTGCTAAATCCAGTTATTTTAGAAATCTAAATAAATGATTTAATAAATTAAAATCGGTTAGCAATGTTCATGATAAATATATTATTCTAAGAAGCCTGATTGTGTAATACATGAAGTATTATACGTGGCGATAATGCCTTGATTAAAAGTTATGGCATTACAGTTCGCTCGACATTCATTGTTTTCGCTAAAATTTATATGCATTTTCCACTGTAAGTTATAGATTAGCGGCGACAACCATCAAAACTTATAGATAACTCATTCAAAGCATATATTAGATCATAAACAATCGTTAAATAGCCATACAATGTACCAAAGACACAAAAAGAGCAACAAATCATAATAAATCCCACTCACCTTAGCCATATTGTGAATTTAGTTAACGTAATCTTTGAATAGGTTCATACATTAGCTATACTTGCCTCAAACATATAAGAGGAAATTCCTCTAAGTTCAGTAAGCTCAAATATATAAGTTAGGATTGAAGATTAATATTAAAATTAAAAAATCTGACGAAATCATTATAGCTTATAGTTTTGCAAAATTCTTCATCGCACCATACATTTAGTGGTTAGACAAAACCTTATAGAGTATAGTCTTATATTGGAGGGTGCATCGTCGTAATCATGATGCAACTTGTAGAATTGAAAATGACTAAAAGATATGGAAGATATGAATTTTGTAAGTTTAGAGGTTTATGGAATTTTGTGGATTCAAAATCGTAATCATAAAATTTTTTGGCCAAAGAGACATTTAGTGAAATAGAGAAGGTGTGTGTGTGTGTGTGTGTAAGAAAGAGAGAGAGAGAGAGAGAGAGAGAAGAATAGGTTTCCTCAAGGAGAGGGTTTTCTTGAGATGATAAATATAAGATGAATAATTTTATTCTACAGGTTCAATTGGTAAACATAGCAATGACCTATTATAATGACACATATTATAATATTTATAAGTAAAAATCCATGTGCTTGTTAAACTAACTGTCCTGAACATTATTGTATACTTAGAATTTCTAATTGACTAGCTCTTATCTTCTTATTTTATTGTTCATTGTTAATAGGTAAAATTTCTAAGGTTTTGATATTTTAAGGCTTAAGTTACTATCAACGAGCCTTTCATGTTGTTGAAACCGGATCAGCCTAGCTGATTTGACCTGGTTTACTTGGATCCAGCATCATAAACGGGTCGGTTTGAGCTATAAGATGGTTCTTCAATTGAATCGGCTAGACTCAGATGATCCAACTAATTCAACCGAGACCTGATTGACCTAAGCGAGTCATTCAAGTTTAAACACTCAACTTAAAAAGAAAAAAGAAAAACCTTAGAGAAGTTATCACCTTTGGTGCTAATGATAGAGAGTCTACAAAACGAATGCATTCCCTAACTCTAAGTTTTTTAAATTCTTAGATTTTAAGATGGCTTTCAATTTTGTGATGGATGGAAGAAGCGATTTCATTTGAAGCTGCTGCTGCAAGTTCAGCTTCTGTTCAATCCTTTAACATTATAGTGTGTGATGGGTTTAAGGATTTTGGCTTGTAGTAGAGAATGGTTCACAGTATGTTGAGTTGAGAGGTAGCCATGAGTTTATTTGTCTTAACTCTCGAGTAGATGGTAACTGTCTCAATGGTTTGTTATAGAGACAGAGGATTGGATTACAATGAGTATGTGACTGGGAATTGGATTTGAAGACCTGATGGAATGAGATGCCATTGATGTTGGTTTTTTCTTATTATTTACTTTACTTAGGGATTTATGATGATAGGTAAAACATAATCATTATGATGGACGCAAACACAATGTAGATATAGAGGAAGGTTATTTCTAGGGAGGAGAAGCACTAATGAGTTTTTTATTATATATAATATCTTACTACCTTAATAAATGTGATGGATTCATATTCACCCATGAAGAGGATGGAATAATAGGTAGGAGCAGAAAATAAAATTATGGTTTGAATACTAGCACTTTGTATACTAAAGACATTGATACCTAAATTATAGTGTGTGTGTGTGTATTTGACAATAGGGATTTTGAGGAGTGAAGGGAGATGAGAGTCAATTAAGAATATATAATGTAAAGTCATATGGATTGTTGTTGTTTTCACGAACATATAACTATTTTTCATTTGCTTTCTTGGGGCATTTATCAATAACTTAAAAATAAAATTTTGAGGTTTTATAAATTTGATTATATATTTTAGGAAAAATTAAATACATAAAAAATTTAAAAGTAATTTCATTTATTTATTTTTTTATAATTAGGATATGACTTAAATTTTCATTTTTCATTGACCTCAGTTAAGCCTGATTTGGCCCTTCAACCTTTAACCCCCCAGCATGTCCAAGTCAACCCTTGATTTGGTTCTGACAATGTTGCCATTATCTACTGTTAAAAAATTACAAGGTTTCACAAAAGAACCATAAAGACCATAGTACAAAATTTTGACTATCAACAAAAAATGGAATCACAATGTTTTTCCTCGCTAGCTACACTAGTGAATAGATAAGCCCTCACCAATATGATGAAATCAATAAAATCTCAAAATTAATTAATTTGTGAAAACACAAAAACACCTATTCAATTTGCACAATTGAGAAGAACTGGCAAGGAATAGATACTACCGCTTTATAGTACTTCACACCATGAACTCAACGAAAAAAGTTCTATCACAATTGAGATTCAATAAGTCATCCAACCATGGTTCCAAATTTGCGATGATGAAATTGATTAACTTGCAAAATCAGAAAAAAAAAAAAAGGAAACAAGAAGAATCTAAAACCAATTTTAAATTCTCCAAGAGTTGCATTACGTGTCTCCAATTCTTGAGCGGTTTCACGAGGTTCTCTCCTCTCAATTTCACTTTTCCAACTAATGCTTTCTCACCCCCACTAACTTCCATTTAATTTCCATCACCTTTTGCCCCATGCCCATATATATATTGTGTGTGTGTGTGTATTATGTTCCACAATCATAGGTTTTCATTATGAATGTTATAGTTGGCAATTACATTAATAAATACTTTTGGCTCACCATTCTTGATCTTAGACTTTCCATTGCAACCTATATTTCCATTTCCATTTCCATTCCTTTTCCCATTTAATTTCTATCTTTTTTAAAGAGTAAAAATATCCCATTCCAATTCTACATCCGCAACAACAATATGATTATGACTTTCTTTTTTCATGATGATGCTTTCTTCTTGGTAATTTCATGCCACCTTCCTTTTTTTACATGATTTCCTTATTTATTTAATGTGAGCCCATATGGGTTGACCCTAAAAACTCAACAAGCCCAACCCCAAACCTCTCAGAATCAGAATCATATGGTAGATTCTATAACACTAACTATTTGTTCTTCAAAAAGTTGCTTACCCTTCAACAATTCCATCAAATTACAAATATGATTCTCACCCAAGGATTTCCTCTCTTCTTGCATGGCTAATCATGCTTTTTCTATAAGTGCTTTTTAAAACTCTTTTTAAATTTTTTTAAATAAGCAAATATTAACCGGCCAATGTACTGGATGTGTGTGCAATAATAAAATTTCAGTGACTACCAAGTAGTGTCCACAGAGAGTGAGGACTAGCTTTTAATTGTATTAGTCCAAATTATAGCTAGGAAAAATCAAAGAGAAATATTTTTGAATATAACTAATCTACAAAGATATGGGATGCCAACAGATCTGAAAATCAATCAAATGTATGCTATGGCCACTAATACACTTGCAAATCTAAATTATTAATGGGTTTAGTTTTTCAATCAATCAAGCACCAAATAACAACTCCTTTTTCCAAAGAAAGCAATTATCCTAAATTAATCAATCAATATTCCCTATTTCTAGGAAAGTGATTAATTGATTAATTTATATAAATTACTAAACCCTAATTGAATTCAAATTTATATTCCTATGAGATATGTAATCAAAATTAGCTAATCACAGAATTGATTAGAAAGGGATTTTCTAATTACGATCTTAATCTATCATGCACTCTAGAATCAATCCAAAATACATGATCGATAAAATAACGTCAACAATTCGAATAAAGACAAATGATCAATCAACAGCAGCTAAAAATCAATCAAATAATTCAAATCAACAACTCAAAACCCTAATGATAAGATCAAAAGAAACAAACTTTAAACACCATCCATAAAGTGAATATAAGAAAAGAACGAAATCACCTTGACAAGAAAATCCTATTCTTGAATTCAAGTTCCAATGACGTTTTCCACTTGATCTTGGTGTGAAATCTGAAATCAAATTAAAAGTAAAAACTTTTTAGTGATCTAAGTCTTAATCTAGATTCAAGAGCAATGAAAAATATGTTTTTTTTTCCTTGCCTAAGGTTTCTCTTTTAACAACAAAATCTACAAGACGTTTTATATATGAAAAGTCGCAGGATAAATAGGCTTACTTTGTACGCCGGTGGCCTACATTTTAAATCAGCTAGCCTTCATTGAAAAAAAAAATTCCAAGAATTGCTATTGAGTTTACATCGGCTTAAGGCCAATGACCTTGAGTCTCCTAGTGGCCAACATATGTTCTCAAAAATGAAGTTGGCTTGATTTGTTCTCTACACTAGCAATGTTGAAGCCAATGTTAAAAATTTTGAATATGTGGACATGCAATGTTGGCTCAAAACCGATGGAATGGAATTTTCAGTTGCCGATGTATGTTGAAAATTGTGAAGGCTAATGAATTTCTTTTATTAAACTTTGGCAGCTTTGGTCCTTGTTGAAGGCTTTCCTTAAAAGCTAGCGGCTTAGCTGTGTTGTTGGCTGACCTACTATCTTTCATCTCTAAAATTTGCACAAATCTTCTCCCAATTGCTTGTATTTGTATTTATAAGTCCTTCAAGACCTAAAATCTCACATTAGATGCATATAAGTACCAATTCCTTTCGATTTCTATAAAATTAATAATAATTTATCTCAATTCATATAGTAAAAGGTGAGTATAAAATGACTTTATCAATGGCTTTTACCTATTCTTTTTTTCTTTTTAGGTAGCATAACCTTTTAATAACATTTTGGCTCTCAGCCATCAGTTAACATTACCTATCATGTAGATTGTATTTAATGGATGTTTTTTGCTATCTCGTTGATCTTCTCAACTCAATCTACTAGCTAAACTCTTAAGACGTCTCATAATCTTCAACCGGATCTTACATATCTCCCCATTACTTAGGATTTTCAAGAAAGGACACCGAGTCTACATTAATTAAGATCTTGCATGAGGATTTTAACTTTTCTAGCTTCTTTATGTCTTCAATGGTATGGTGATACAAACCAAATAAGACAGGGGTTTTTGAGTAGACCATTGTCTACAAGGAGTAGACAAAAACCATCAAGATTTGTAGATTATACAACATGAGCTAGACGTATACACATGGGAGTATAAATTTGTAACAAATTCAAGCAATAAGCATATGTAAAGTGTAAACAGCAAGATAGTTAGTTATTTTACAGTTTAGCCAGCTCGGATTTATTTGTAACCAACAATATAAATAGAAAGCAAATACATCCGAAAGGGATATCAAACCCTAATTTCTGTAAAATATCTTTGGAGTTTAGCCAACTCGAATAGTCTTTATTCTCTACTTGCAAATATCACACAAAACATAGTTAGTTTACTTGTTCCTTTAGTGAGAAAGAAATCAAGAGAGAATGAAAGAGTAGACTTAGGTTTTCATTCCGGAGAGAACAGATACGAGAGAAAAGCGAGGAACAAACACGAGAGAGAGAGAGAGGTGAGCGAACCCTAATTCCTTTAGGGTTATTGTTGGTAGGAGTGAGCCAGGCCTATTGTGGGCTTATTTGGTATTCGGCTACTAACATTTGGTGCTCTCATCTTGCTTTTGATCCTTTTGTCTTTCTTTAATTCTGTTATCTTCTTCATTCATGGCACCTGAAACAAGATCACACAATTCGGCAGTAGACATGGATTTCTTTAAAACTACTATATTAACTATTCAAGAAAATATTACAACTTTGGGTTCTCGAATTGATAAATTGGAATTGAATTAGAATCATTCCACTTCTATTCATACTGATTAGATCAATAATGATTCATCATATGCAGGGTTAAATAGTAATACAGATTCATTGCTTAAGGGAATTAAGTTGGAGATTCCAAAATTTTCGAGATGATGTATTAGGATGGATGTTCAAAGTGGAACAATTTTTCGAATTTCATGATGTTAAAGACGAACAGAGGATTACCATTTCTTCCTTTGCTCTTGAAGGGGATGCTCTTCAATGGTATAAATGGATGCATGTTAACAAGCAGCTGACTTCTTGGCCAAAATTTGTGGAAGCTTTACAAAACCATTTTGGTCCATCTGCATATGAGATGTTCAGGGGCTTCCATCTAAGCTTGTTCAGATGTTAACGGTAGCTCATTATCAATCTGAATTTGAACCACTTTCTAATCGTACGATTGGTCTTTCTGAATCTTTTCTCCTTAGTTGTTTCATTTCTGGGTTAAAACCTGCACTTAGAAGAGAATTACAAATTTCACGTCCGAAGAACATGATGGATGCTATTTGGCTTGCACAATTACATGAGGATAAACTACATGATCAGTACAAAGCATATAAGCCCTATATTCCTACTGCTACTATTTCATCTACTCCATTACAATTTTCTAAACCACATTTTTCTCCTTCAACTTCTACTAGTGTTACTACAAGTAAATCTTCTTTGCCTATTAAACGTTTGAGTCCTGAGGAAATACAAGTGAGGCGTGACAAAGGATTGTGTTTTAACTGTGATGAAAAATTTCATAGAAATCACAAGTGTAAGGCCAAATTTTTAGTACTATTGTTTATTCATGAGTCTGAGGATGCAGAGGATGTACCTGAGGGTGTGGATATTCTTGAAATAAACACTGTTGAGGATACATCATGTACAATCAGTTACCATGCTTTAAATGGAAAGGTTGTCCCAAAACCCTGAGGTTTCAAGGCACTATACAAAATTCCAATTTGTCAGTTTTGGTGGATTCAGGGAGCACCCACACTTTTATTCAATGTCGTGTTGCTAAACATTTGGGTTTTGACAGTTCATAAAGCCCCACGGTTTTCTGTAATGATAGGCAACGGAGAAAAGCTACAATGCGATGGGATTTGCAAAGACATTCTTATGCAAATTCAAGGCATTCCTTTTGTAGCTTCTTTTTATGTCTTACCTATTCAGGGTGCAGAATTAATCCTGGGTGTACAATTGTAATGGGATTTAGGACCTATTACAATAGACTACTCTGCCTTAACTATGAAATTTTTGCATCATGGTCAGCTTGTAACACTGATAGGGGATCATACTACTTCTATGGAACATATTTCTCATCACCAGTTGCACGGACTCATAAGTAAGAACTTAGTGGCTACTTGTTTTCAATTGGTGGCTTAGATAGGCGATTCTTCACTGGAATTCACAAACACTCCACTTATAACAAGTGTTTTGGGCAAATTTCCTCATATTTTTGAGACACCGTCATCCTTGCC